>PVJO010001897.1:0-118606 GCA_004026905.1 Hystrix cristata
TAGATGATATTAGAGAACACAAGAGAAGACTCAGAGCCAAAAGCCCTTAATGGATTTGTGAGAAAACTGTTAATAAAAAACCCACTGAAAAGCATCTACATTCCACGAAAAGTGCTAGAGAGGGTGAAACAGTCAAAGACAATACAGGTCAGGGTTTCAAGTCACCAATCTAATGGAAAATCAAGAAAGATGTGCATTATGCTTTAACAAAATACCAATAATATCTGATGCCGTGAATTGCTAGATCTAAGCTACATGAGAAATAATTGAAAGGGACACTGAAGTTTATTTTCCAGTCACCATTACCATGTAGCTGCCCTCTGCATGTGCACAATCTCTACACCTGTGATAACCCAGCGGATGCATGAAACACTGAAATGAACGACATATTCTTTCTGCTATGTAGGATATGATTTTTAATAGGCACCCTCATGGTTATGTTTTAGGATAAAGAAACCATAGCAAAATCAACACAGAGAAAGGACACATAAGGCAATATTCAGTGGAAACCAGAGTACGAAAGTCAACCATAGTGGAGTAATGTAGGATATACTTGTAGTTCCTCTAGCCACAATGTGTGGTAACACATGCAAAGTGTTGTGCAACAGGGAAGCTTACTAGAGACTCCGCATCCCAAATTTTAGATAGGGGCCGTTTACCTTGTCATCTTCTAACCAGTACATACTAAAATTCCATATCACAGAAAGAAAGAAAAGTGGTATTGAGCACAAACCACATTTTTACTCAGTTTAAGAAAAGTGAGGTATACTTATCAGTTCTTGGATTGATAGGAACATGCTCTAAAACCAGATTCCCAGACACCAGGTACAACACTGTGACATTTTAGGGGTTGAAGTTTCAAGACCGATATTTTAACTGTATTTTTTATACTTATCTATGGATACTGCTTCTACATTCTCAATGTATCTCTTAAAGTATTTTCTGTGTTTTGCTCTTTCTGGACCATTTTCTTCAACAAATAAATGCTCTTGAAAATTTTCCATAACTTAAATCAGTGCAAATCAGATTTCTCATCTCTCAAATAGTTTTCAGCACATTTCTCTCTTAAACCCATTCCTAACAAAGTTTGCTTCCAGTGTCTTTGCTCAGCTCTGTATAAATAAACCCAATGGTTGAGTTCAACCCTCATTTTACTTGACCTTTTCATGGCATTTGACACTGTCAACATTCTCTTTTTCTTTGTGTATGATCTTTCAGGACTCCACATTTTCTTAGTTTTTATTATTTTTTATTACTTAACTAGTTGCTTTTTTTCAATCTCCTTTTCTTCTCCCTTATCCCTTATTATTGCAATGCCCCAGAGCTCAGGTCTAATCCTCTTTTATTCTTAAACTACAACAATTCTTTTGATGATAATATCCTGACTCACATTTTTAAAACCATATGTTCACTAATTCAAAAGTTTTGTGTCCATACTTCTCTCCCAAATGTATGTAACTAATAACTAATCTGTATCTCTACTTGGAAGTCTCATACACAGCACAGACTCAACAGGTCCAAAACTAACTCCTGTATATCTCTGAATGTTGGATCCATCTATAAATATATTCCATATCTACAATTATTTGTGATGTATTTCAATAGCTGTATGAGACACAATTCTCAGAGGATTACTCTAAACTGTGATATCTTTCCAAAGATGAATAATCTTAGAAATATTCTAACTCAGTAGTTATAAGCTTAAAGAATATGACAACTTATTCTGAGGAAGGATTGAATATTAGTGCAATAAAACATAGCACTGAAAAATTATGACATAATAGAGATGAAGAAAATCGATCAAATTGGTTTGGGGAGAATTATAAGAAATGAGATTGGAGTAAAGTCAGACTTTTAAAAAAATAGCACTGTTGGTACCAGAGGAAAACCTTCGGAGACATGTTCGAAAACGTTTTAAGCTACTATAAATTCTCAATAATAAGAAAAATTTTGGGGGGTGTGCTGGGGATCGAACTCAAGGCCTTGTGCTTGCTAGATAAGCATTCTCCCTCTTGAGCTAAATCCCCAACTCCTAATAAGGAACAATTTAATACTTGTAAAAATTCATCACATTTACCTCCCTCATTAGGAAACTGCTAGTGGATGAGCACAAATACAAGTTGTATAAACTAAGAGAGAAGGAGTAACATATAGGAAACAGGACTTCAAGAGAAATAAATAGCAAACAAAGTTCCAAGATAACAACCAAGCCAGAGGTCTAAGATGAAACAACTCCTGAATTTATCACACATAACAACGATGGTCTCCAAGATAGATGGACAATAGATTGCTGACTACATGCATACATGCATATCTACAAGAAGGAAAAAGGAAAGTAAAGAAAGAAGGAAGGGAGCAAGGAGAAAGGGAGAGAGGAAGGAAGGGGCTGATTGTGTGATAAGTTTGTGCATCTGGCCAAAAGGCTTGATGGATATATGACTGTGTTGAGGGAACTTCTGAATAGATAAATAGGAACATTTTAAAAGAAGGAAGTCATTTAATACTGTAAGTCCAATAAAAATGAAAACTACCTCTAAATAAAGTGATAGCAAAATACTTGGTCTGCCAACCACAATATTTATTCAATTAAAATAATCCATAGTATAACTAATATCATAAGTTTATTTGTTATAAATGTTTTGTAGTACCTAAATTATATTCACATTAGAAGGATGGGTAAAGGTAAGTAAAAGTTGTTAAAAAAATTGAAATATCCTGTCTTGTAAATATAAGTAATTGGTTATGCTGTCTGCATTATATGAATTAAGACATGTCAGTACATGTTATTACATGACAGTGAAATAAACAGGAAAATGACTAAGAGTAATACAATATAGTATTATAAGGAATAGTTATATTAGTTTAATATATTTATATGCTTCTTGCTACTCTATCATTTTCCTTTGTTGTAAATTTTAAAATATCCTTAAAGTGTCCTGTGTCGATTATTGAATTATCTCTGACATATGATTAAATTAAAAAGCAAAAGAGGGAAGAGAATAATATTTTTCCACTTTAGTAAACACATGAACATATACACTACCTGCTTGGGTATACATAGACCTTTTCAAAAAATATATGCAAGAAAAGATTGTAGGATATTATGGTGAAATTTTCCTGGTGTACAGGAATAAATAGGAGTATCATCTTTCACTGTGCATGCTTTTATAATTTTTAATAATTTTCCATAAAATAGCTTTTCAGTTAAGATGCACTTTTTAGTAAAAACATTTGTATTAAACACTGGCTTTTTTGTCTGTCTGTCGGAGCAGAGAATATATGCAGAACTTGGCTCAACATTCACGATATTTTACCGAATGCACTGGCTTGCTAGTGCATTCGGTAAAATATCCAATGACAAGGTACCCCAGGCTGGGCAGCTTCAAAACCAGAAATTTATTTTCTGACTGTTCCAGAGACTGAAACAAGTGTTGTAGGTTTGGCTGCTCTGGAAGCTTCTCTCCTCAGCTTCCGGGTGGCCACCTTCTTGCTGTGTCTACACAGCCTTTTTTCTTTGCGCACACATCCCTGTTGTGTCTCCATCTTCGTATGTTGACACCAGTCCTACGAGGTTAGAACCCATGATTCCTGTAACATTCTATTTCCAAATACAGTCTCATTAGTGATTAAAGTTGCAACATATGAATCTTGCAAGGATAAAGTTCAGTCCATAGCAGTGTATTTGATGGGTAGTGTGGTCTATATTTTAAACACTTGGGGATTCTTAGTGTAGAAGGTAGCAACTTGAGCCTTGTATGCAAAGAGAATTGTGCTACCTACATCTGTGGGTTATGGGACACTTTTCCAAAATCTCTTCCTTGGTTTTCTTGTCTATAGACAAAATAAACACAATTGCATAAGACAATGTGGGCATTGAATGTGATTATATACATATATGTATATACATATAGCGTTTAAGATTATGAAGAAGGTGGCTTTATAAATTGTGAAAAGTATCACCATAGATGATAAAATTTGTACTCAATAAAATACAAAATTATGGGATATAATTCCTCTTTGCATTTTGGAATGTTTGCTTTCCAGTTTTACAAAATGAGTATTTTTGTTAATACTCTATAGAAAGCTATAATGATTGAGTTGCCCTTAAAATACAAGTAACCAGCGTAGCTGGCTAGGATACACCAGCTTTTAAGGGGCAAAACAGCAAGATTCTTGGATTGCAGGGCTCACAGATGGGTGTAAAGAAACGAAAGTATGCCAGTAGGAACGTAAGGCAGTCATTTCTGTCTAAGAAGAACTAGGCATTCACTTAAGGTTTCCGATTCCTAGAGTTTTTTGAGTCTCATCTGTAAAAATATTTTATCAGGTCATTTTGACAAATGAATGATGTTCATATTAAAAAATGCTTTTATAAGGTCTGTAAAATTAAGCACATTAAAGGTACTATCCTTATTATATTGAGATGTTTTGGGCTAGTCAAAATCTTATTCTTGATGTTATATGCCTGGTATTTTATGTAAAAGTCTCGAAGTTACTCATTTATTCCATTTTTAGAGCTATATCAATGCTGTAAACAATGGTCACTTAATTTCACTTTGTTCTTTTATTTACATTACACAATTATAATTTTGTGTTGGTTGTGAAATATAACACATGGACAGAAAAGTTATTAAATGCCTGAGTTTAAGCAATAATCTCCATCCTTTTTCTTGAAGCAAAGCACTATCCTGGCCTGATGTAGTAATTATATTTTTGTTTCCATTCATATTTTTACTAATTATATGCACATATTTAAGTCATATAGTTTGGTTTAGTTTTCTTATTACCTTAATAAAAATGGAATCTATAATATGTAGCATCCTCTTTTTAGTGTTTCATTCAATATAATACCTATATGTATTTGTAGCATTAAATGGCATAGAGCAATAAAAATAATAAACTACAGTTACACATAAAATTTTAAACGATTGAAGAAATACAGATGTATATACGTTAAAAAAATGTTTCTTTTATTCACACTCTTCATTCTTTTGATAGTTTTTACAAAGAATTAGCTCTGCCTTCTAACAGATTATTTTCTACTTCTTTGTATATATGCATATGCATCTACCTAACATTCTTTTAAAAATGACAGGCTTTGTTACTACATATTATTAAAAATCAGTGACTTCTTATTTTACTTAAAAGTGTATCCTGGAGGTCTTTCCAATCGAGAAGGTGTAGGTCTTTCTCACACTTTTAATAGTTGCTTTACTGTGATTCGCAGTAGAGCTATATAAGAAGTACTAATCCTTCACTGCTTCACATATACGCTATTTTATTTTATATGTGATAAAATGCTACAGTGGACATACTTGAGAAACACGACTAATATCGTACAATAAGGAAAAGATCGAAGTCCTATACTGGGATGATGATGGCTCTGTTCTGTAGCAGGCCGGGAGGTTGAGGTATCATCAGAACTGAGCGGTCAGAAAACGAAGTCCCAGAAATACCATCTGTTACATAGGTGTAAATTCTCAAGGCTGCAGCCAACGGAATCCATTCTGATCTTGGCATCAGCCTGGTATGCATTGACCAGAATTTTCTGTGTCAGGTGGTCACATACAAAGGTTTTCCTCACTCATGGGTTTTCCTGAAGTAAAGTAATCAATATTGTGTTCATAGGAATCAAGACCACTATCTAGTAAAAATTATTTCTACTAGAAAATTTCCAAGATGGTTATGTCCCTAACTAGACAGCAAACAGCCTGAAGTTCAGATTCAAAATTTCCTGTTTATTCTCTCTTTTTTCACTCTTAAAGTTGTCTGTTCATAAAAGTACATGCATTAAATACTCCTCGAGAAATTGTAGAGCGAATGCACATATAGGAGACTAAACTGTTTGTCTCTGCTGCCAAAGATGCTGTGTTCAAATCTGAGCAGGACCACTGGTGAAATGCCAGCCTTTGGTGTGGGAAAGACCAGTAGTAACCAGCTGTGACTCCTTCTCAGTAACCTCACGGAATTGTGGGGAATTCTGAGATTATGGTATTAAAGTCCAAAACACTCCTTCACAGAAATGGAACTTTCTTGACTTTCTCCCAGGAGAAACCTTCTCCCTAAGAGTGAAAATTAAATGATAAGTGTTATTGTGAATTTGGTTTTATTCATATGACATGAGAAACAACAATTAGATGAATTCCTGAAGCAGATGAATGATGAGATTATATGTGTGTGTGTGTGTGTGTATATATATATATATATATATATATATATATATATATATATATATGTTTCCCCTCCCCCAGGTTAAAAATCTCAGCATCATGGTCCAAACAAAGGAAGAAGGAAAGCTACTACACACATCATCCGGTTGAAGACAGATGTTTTAATCTAATAATTACTTTCACCATGAATCAAATACGTTTTAGTAGCTTGAAGGAAATAGTATTTAGTTTAATTCTGATGAGGTTAAAGCTTTGGTTCATTTGACCAAGAGTGTTTAAGATTTTCACAATAATGTGTAATATAGAAAGTCTTTAACAGGAACCTTTTCCATTCTAACTAGTGCATAATATTGGTTTTGCAATCATTTAGTAATTATATAAGGAGGACATATTTATTACGAATTATTGATTTTATAATTACTGCTGCTGGTATTCACATTATTACACAATGGAAATCTTTTAATATACAATGCTCTTCACTCTCAGCTGGTGAACAGATAGTGCAATGCAATTTAGAGAGTAGCCAACAGTAGATTTTTATCGGCATTTTTTTGACCAACCAGCTAAATGGTTTGCTTTCCGAAAAAATATTGCTAATGGCGCTTAAGCAAAGGAACGTCCAATTTCAAGGTCATTCCTGGCAGTTGATTACAGTCACCCAATGAGCACAAGGTTCCTATTTAACTGTTAAGTTATTTTCGCTGCACTCATTGCTGAGAATTAAAAGTTATGGCTGTAAATTTGCTGCCAGCTGAACAGACATCAAAGGCCACCATCATACGCTGGATCATGACACAGGAAGATATATCTCTTATGAAATTGATTTTTCTCCATGTGCAAGGCGGCTTTGCATTACTCCCCTCGTGCAGTTTAGCACAGGAAATGTCTAGGCAGGATGAGTGTAATTGTCAGCATAGTTTATATTCTGGGCTGAGAACTCCTTTGATTATTTTTTCCCCTCTGTGAAGATGTGCAAAAAAGGTTGTCTAAGCATATATTTTGATTTCACTTGCCAACAGATTGTGAATAGCTGATTTAAGGTCACTGTCACCCCCAAATGGGAAAAGATTAGGTTTCTGAGGACCAGAAATATTAAAAAGTCTGCCCAAACAATATTTGCTGCTCACCAGAATTCAAAATTGCTGATTTTCACCCCAGAAACATCCCATAGTGTTTTGTAAAGGCCGTAAGTCTATTGTGCTGCTTTAACGCATCAGTTTTTCACTGTTGTGAGGAGAGGGGCGTCAAATAGAATTCCACAACCTTGATTAGTGTTTCTCTGTCTTCTAAATGCCCTATTGCGAATACAGAGGAATACACACACACACACACACACACACACACACATATGCATATAGATATATGCATATATGTAAATGTATATATATTCAACAAAGGTTTTATGTAAATAGAATGCATAAAAGTCAAACTGTCTTTACAGTGTATGAGTGTGGGGTGTTTTTTTGGACCCTTCTGTGTGAGATGGCTGTATAGAGCTAGATGTGATGCTTTTCACATGTGTAATTGGCAATTCAACTTTAAAACCAGTCATGGCAGATAGGAGACTTACTGGCCCCAAATTCCCATCTTTCATTGGCATAGTGAGGCTAGATATTATATTTTGTGTCATAGGTAAATTCCAAACTCACTAGCCTGATGTTTAAAGGCCTCTAAAATCTCACTCTAACTTTATTTACCCAATTCATGTCCCTGTACATGCCTACTACTACTCCCTTCACACTTAACTGCTTACTTCTCATATTTAGAAAATGGACACTTCTATAGCTCTGGTGCTTCCATCACCGGAAGTGTTGAACATATTACATATCCCCCTTCTCTTCTTTTCTCCTTCCCTCCCCTCTCTACATATTCATTTTCTGCTGGGATCTTTCAAATTCCAGCTGGAGACACAAGTCCTACATGAGTCACCACCCTCCTCCTCCTTTAAAGCTGTACACTCGCATAGAGATCCAGTAGTGTTCTGATTCTCTTATCTGGTCTACTTTGTGCGTTAGTTTGTAACTGACCACCTTGGTGAGGAATATTGTCTGCTCCTTTGTGAACAGTCAACTTGATCCAGAGTATTGATAAATTGTTTTAAAAAATAAAAGTACGGAAATTAAACTCTGACAAATGGACTTCTGGTAAAGAATAACACGGGTAAAGGACAGTCTTCTTTAAGTCTTTCCACACACTGTCTGTTTCTTGATATCATGCTGAGATCTTCATCAGCTACACCTCGATACGCGACTCAGGAGCTAGAGGACAACCGTCCTCCCTCCTCCAATTTATGGTGAAGGAAAAGTGTCTGAGACTCACTGAACACAGCAAGTACCGAGGTAGATTGCAGATATTCCTTCACTTACTTAGATCTTAATGTAATTTTGTGAGGTAGATATTATAATCCCCATTTTATAGATAAATAGAAAAAAGAGATTCAGACAAATTAAGTCATGCAGCCAAGGCCATAAAGCCAGAAAGAAAATCCAGGCAAGATTTCAATGCTAACCTTGAGGTCTATATTCTTTTCCACATTGCCTGCCATGATATTCCAGCAATGCACTTGTGTATTCTATAAATGGTAAATGAATAAAGTACCTTTTTTAGCAAAGTTTTCAAAAAGGCCACATTATACCACCTTGTCGTGGTAGTAGCTTCTCCATCATTCTCCAGTCCTTCAGCTGATGTCTTCAGTCAACACTATCCACAGGAATATAAGAGATTTCCAGGACACAATGGCCATCTCACCTCCAAAATCACGCTTTTGTGGTTACTTTAAGTCATATCAATTTCATTTTTCATACGTCACAAGGTATTTTATATCCTTATTTCTTGAAGATTCTGATCTTGAGTTATTTTCTTGGTCTCTTCATTAATAAACATAGATTTACTCTAGATAGATGTTGGTAAATTGATGCTCTAAGGGACCAGAATCATTTACTGACAACCATTAATAGTAATAGAACCTTGGAACTAGATGAACTCTAGTTCTGACCAAGTTCAACCTTCTTTACTTCATACAGATCCACAGTAGGAATTCAAACACTCTTAGAATCAATGCAACTCACAGGCACGTGCACGCGCACACACAAGCGGACACATGAGCACGTGCACACACACACACACCCTTTTCAAAGTAAACTCAACTGTGTAATATGCTGATTCAGTGTCTACATAGATCAGGACTGTGAGTATGAAAACAACAAGGAAGTGTAGGCTAGATTTGTAGAGCCCTTGATTTGCTTATGCAACTATAAGCCTGTTTCCTCGCAATCTCATTTAGTAAAGTTACTTGAAGTGGAACCCATATTATGAGATTTATTTTTCTCTGTAGCACATACAAGTCAACATAGTACCAGAAATGCAGGAGGTATTCAAGAGCCATTGCTTAATCAAGGCATCAACAACTATTCTATTCCCTAGTGTGTTTCACATTAACAAATAAATACATCCAGAGACTGGAATAAGGGACTGCCATTATAACACAACAGAATGCACATTAAATTTCATAAAGTAGTGAAAATAAGAATTTTTATTTTTGTTTCCAAAATATGTGGGAACCAGAAACAGTTGTGAATATTATTAAAATGTACACGCCTCTACAACATCTCATAATAATTTAGACAGAATCATGTGACAGAGATATTAAATCAGGAACACAGAAATCATCTTCCAGAGTTAAATAATAGGCTTTCCGTGTCTCTATAGAAGAATATCACAATGGCCCAGACATTTGAATTTTCCATCTTAGTTTCCATAATTCTTGTGATTTACTATGTTATGGTAGAAAAAGAGCTCATTGACCCTCACTACTGAGAAAAAGGTGAGACCCGATTAACTGTGATGTTGACAGATATGCTAGAATTATGAATATGTTTGATTTTTTCTTCTTTGTAATCTCTCACTTCATTGAATTCATTCATTCATTATGTATTTTATTTTATTATTTATTTATTTTTTATTTTATTTTATTTTATTTTTTTTTTTGTGGTGCCAGGGATCGAACTCAGGCCCTTGTGATTGCAAGGCAAGCACTCTAATCACTGAGCTAAATCCCCAGCCCTCATTATGTATTTTAGAGCATGTTTTTTCTGAGCCAGCTACTTGTCCATACAGTAAGTATCTAGAAATAAATAGGAAAAAAAATCCTTGATTTCGTAGAGTTCTGATTCTATTGGAGAAGATAGGCACAATAGTGGATTTTTGTAAATGAAGTAAGGAAAATGTGTGTGTGTGTGCATGTAAAGAAGGCACATACTTGTAATCCCAGGTCCCTAGGAGACTGAGGCAGGAGTACCACATGTTTAGTTCCAGCCTGGGCAGCTTAGTGATTTAAGGAGACACTGTCTCAAAATTTAAAACAAGCAAACAAACAAACCTAAAAAGCCTAGAGATGTAGCCCAGTTTGAAGACCCTGGCTTCAATTACTAGTGTCATACAGAAAAAAAAGTAAACATACAAATAATAAAAAAGTTAAATTTGGTGAAGAACACAGGGTAATAACAATGAAGAATTCTTCCTTAAATGGTCTTTTTTTAGATTAAGTCATCGGAAAAACCCCTTTGAGGAAAGGGCATGAAGAGGCAAGAATAGAATAATTTCTAGGACTACAGGAGTCCAAGAAAGAGAAAACCAATTGTGGGAAGTTTATGGTAGGAACAAGTTGTTGAAGTTTTCAATTAAAAAAAATAAAATTTCTAAAATCTGATGTGCGAGAAAAGGAAAATAATGGTTTGATAATAGGTAAACAGTTGAAGTTTTAGACAAGGTCCAGATTAAAGAATGTTTTGTGATGACAGCAAGGAGTAGGTAAGGATATTAAGCGTGGAAACTTCTGGAGGGTTTAAAAAATGATGTGATCTTATTTATCAGTTCAATGTGCACAAGGTTCTATTCCGTTGTTCATACTGTGGCAAATATAATGATTGAATATGTAGTAGATTTTATAACTTCCATCTGCTTTAGTGGTCTAACACAAATGTTGAAATGGAGAAGAAATGTCACTGTTATATTTCACCTCCTAGGGATGTTTTGAGGACTATAGATGTGTACATTCATATTTATATTCAGATATAAATATATTTATATTATAAATACATGAATATATTTATATTTGCATATTTCAGGAAGATATTTACACACTACTAATAGGTAGTAAAATATACAACCACTTGAAATTTGAAAATATTTCTAATAAAGCTATTTTATGTGATTATATAACAAAGTAAAATATGATTGTCTTTCCTTTATTTAAGGGTACTTCAAGCTCTTTATAACCACTGTATTTACAAAATAGATTTTTAGCTTTCTATCTTGTAAGAATGTAATCATTCATATACCTTTCATCTGTCTCCGAATATTCAGTTTCTTGTCACTCAATCAAACTAATGAATTATAAACGAACCCTAATAGTAACCAACTTTACCAGGTGACTCAGAGAGAAGGCAATACAAAGTTCATTACTAGAAAACCAGGACAGTGGAATTTTTCCACACTTAACTTTGCCTGGTGTCAACACCTTGAAGTTTGAGAATCAGTTCAACCTGTCAAGTATTGTGTCAACAGTTCAACCTGTCACAAAAGCAGGTACAAGTCTGGGTTTTGACCATTTTGACCTCTAGCTGACCTTTCTTCCTAACAAACAAGGTGCTTCATTGAAAGATCCTGGAGGAACAGGGAACTACTGTTTTCCAAAAATTGGCACATGTGGATATTTTTGAAATCTTCTGACATTTTACTCAACCCATTTCCAGAAACAATATCACTGAAACTCCTTATGGGGCAGAAAAAACATGTAAAATGTCATCTAATTAACGTCTGTTCCCTAGATCAGTCTGAATGTTGAGGCAGTGCATTTAGTACATGTCTGTAGTGAACAAAGCTTTTCTGAGCAATAAATCTGTTTCTTGAAAACACATACACAGTCTTCCCTACTTCTATCAGAGTTTCTCCTTTCTATAGTGATGTAGCGAAAAGAATAATGCATTGAGAATTCACTGTCTTAGTTTTTGACATATTTATGCCCAATTGAATAAATTGTATCACACTGGGCAAGTCATTTCACCTTCCCAAGGAATCTATGCCAACTGCAAAAGAAGAGGATTTAGTTACCTACTTTCCATGGTATGATCTCTAAATGTATTCTCTTTGCATTGATTGTTTGCTTGATTTTATTTGTGCACATCTATCACACGCTAATAGGCACTGCAAAGCGTCCTCCTACCTATATTTGACATAGTGACATTAAAATGGGTGAACCACTCAATATTTTGTTTTACTTTAAGGCAAAATACTGAGTTTACTTTCCTTTAAGCAAATATTTTATCTATGAAAGTAGGAAGGCCAAGTAAGGGAGGCAAATAGTTGTGCATAACAGTCCTTATTTCCTATTCTTGCCATGAATACTTCCATCTCTTGCCAATTCAAAGAGCTTCCCAGGACACCATGAATGCTGGTGATTCTCATCAACACTTTCATTTGATGGCTTTTTCATCTTTAAACTTTTGTCTATGTCCTTTAAAGATCCCCAAGCTCTTTAGCTTCTGGCCCAAGTCTTTACTTTTCCAAGTCAAAGAGTTCATCTGCAACCAATTAAAGATCGATATTAGTTTGGAAAACTTCACACCGTCCTTCTCAAAATATGGGGGTTAATACAGGTTTAAATATAGTAGCATAACTTTTGATTATCTGTGTGACATGATTTAGTAAAGTAACAGATTATTCAGAAATCATTCATATTTGGCCTTGAGATGTATTAGAGGATGCATCTTTGATCTCCCTTTCTAATTATGTTTTGCTTTGGTCTAATGTTAAAGAAATAATTTGCATTCCCAAAGCACATAGGAACTAACAACAGAGGAAGGGGACTTAGAAAAAAGCAAGGGAGAGAGAACTGGGATAAGTTTTTCAAATGCCATGGAGAATTCATGAAGTAAAGCGTGTATGTAAATAATCCAGATTTCATTAAATTTACCCTTTGTTCTGGAGGCCAAGTACTCTTAAAATTCTTTCCATCCCTGTCTTCCCCAGATCCAAAGTCCCCGGAGATCAAACACGAATGCTGTGAGTATCTTCTATAAATAGAGAATTACAGAGGAGTGTGTGCTGAGAAACAAGTCTCTTGTTATTCAGAAGCTTCGAACCAATGATGATAAATTGAACTAAAATATATCCAGCACAGAAAATGAGGCTTTTCAGAATTGAAAATATTATAATACTTATCCACTAAATTGTTGTGGTACAGAGTATTCTCAATATAACAAATTCAAGAAAGAAGAGATCAGTGTGTTAGTTAGGTTCACTAAGGGAGCAAATTTAATGTAATATTAAAATATATATATATATATATATATATGTATGTATGTATATGATTTACACAATAGACTTACAATGCCCACCTGCAGAGTCAGAAGTGGAAGAATTCAGAAAGATTGTCTGCATGCTGGAGAGCCGGAGGATCCAGAGAAAAGTTAGAGGCCTCTATGAGTCCGATATGAGCCCACACGGGGACTCAGGCCGAGAGGTTTGCGTTGGAAAGCTGAAGAGTCTGGACTGGACGTCTCCAGATGGATGACCACTGAGATGGTAAAGACTCGAGTTCCCCTGAAGAAGCAAAAGCAAGACTTCTTTCTTCCTCTTGTTTTTTGGTGCTGGGGATGGAACTCAGGGCTTTGTGCTTGCAAAGCAAGCACTCTAACCACTGAGCTAAGTCCCCGACCTGCTTCCTTTCTTTTGATTCCTTCCAGGCCAGAAGCCTGGGGGGTTGGTGCCACGCACACCCGGGGTGGGCCTTCCCTCTTCAGGAAGTCGGTCCTCCAGACACACCCAGCAGTGTGCTACAGGAGTCCCCTGGGAGTCTTACTCAAATTAATACCACGATTAACTATTGCCATCACTAAGGATGAAGGTCAGAGCTCAGAACAGCTTCTCCGGCCCATTTGAAAGTCTTCGGAGGCTAATTAGATTCTGAAGAAAGAGAAAGAAGGCCAAGAGAAGAGTAGGAACGTTTCAGACTCCAGTGTCCAGAAAAAGAATAACAAGGAAGCACATTGTGCAATACAAATATCGCTCTAAATTAACAGAAGTTGGGGAATCTCAATTTATTTTACACAGAATTTTTTTTTTTAGACAAGGTTTTGCTAAGTTGCTAAATTTCCTAAGCTGGACTGTTACTTTTGGTCCTCCTGCCTCTGCATTCAATAGTGGGGCTTTGGAATCATACATACCGGGACTCATTCAGTTTCAGAAAAAGAATATTGAGTGAAATTGTTACGTCCAGAGGTGAACTGTGAGCTGCTGCCCTGCTAGAAAATATACTTCCGGGCGATCGTAAACCCAGCTACAGTAAAGAATTAAAGAAACCGAGTTTAAATTAAGAGAAGACAATCTATTTCAAAGTGATGAAAAAGGGGGACAGGGAGATGATAGGTAACTACTTGAGGAGGATGGAGCATTGGAAAGGGAAATACTCATGGGCCCTAGTTGTGAAATAGGATTAGGGCGTGGCTAAGGCTGGCCGGCAAGGGAACGTGACCTGGGGGAGTGGCCTGGACCTGACATCAGCCTGAGGCGAGATTTTCAAGCACCAGCCCTCACGTGGACTGCAGGAAGTTCTCGCAAGATTCCATGGGAACTCTATTCAATAAATAGTCGCAACACCTGAAGCAAGGCCTTTTTCCTTTACTGCGCAACCTGGAAGGAGCTCTCCTTTTCTTTCCCATGGGAGAGGATGGCTGCGTCCTCAGCACCGCTGCTACCATGCCTGTCTCGGGGTAACCCCTGCTGCGCCTTATAGGCCGGGTACCCATTTTACTGTATCTATTGTTATGCTCAACTTTCCTTTTCTTCTTTTCTCTATACTTTAAATAAAACTTTAGAACTACTTTTTGTCCCCCTCATTCAATTCCTTGTTTGAGGAGGGAAAGAATCCAGCAATATCAGAACCCGTTGGATAACAGTTGTAGCCCCTTTTTATTGAGGTTTTCTCTTTGGGTCTGCCCCTGGAATCTGATTAGCTCTTGGACTTGTCTGTCACGTCTGCCTCGATTTCCCTCAGCCCCGTGACCTTTCTCTTTCGGCAGAGGGCAAGTCTATGTGCAGATGTCTTAGGGACAAGTCCTGTAGATGTAAGGATCAAACAAAGGGGCAAGTTTGTGTTCTTTATGTTAATCAGATCACCTGGTGCCTTCCCAGAACTAGTTTCTTTGCCTTTGTCTCTTTAACTCTTGGAATCTACCTGCCTTTATGTTTCTAACTATTTGATTATAGCTGTCTGGCTTTTAGAGTGCAGCTATAGAGGTCAAAATTGCCCGTTAATTTTTAATAATGTCTAATGAGTCCTTTACCCTATCTTTTTCCTACCTGTGGATCCCTGTCCCTACAAAATCATTACCTAGGTAATCTGCAATGAAAGAGGGGTAAATTTCCCCAGATAGTAACGTTTGTCAGTTGTTGGAATTCACCTCCTTCTCCCAGGTAAGCCAGTGGCTGGATGTAATGGAATTCTAAATGCAAACACTGGAAATTTTTGAATTGAAATGGGAGATTCTGAGTTTATGCTTTAGGGCATCAGGTTTTTGCTTTATAAAAGGTCATGGTGGGTATTTGTACACAATCTCGTTGCCATATAATATTAAGATTAAGAAAAAGCTCTGTCAAATGTTGGACTGCTGATGTTCTGTGTGAACACGGGCATAACTGAAAAACACATTTTACAGACTTTGAAATATTTCCACTTTTCCACACCTGAAAACTCAGAGAATTCCCCAAAGCTTGTGCTGGTTTTGTAGGAACAGGGGTCCCCATAGGTAGGGAAAAGATAGGGTAAAGGCCTCAGTAGACTCCTTTTTTAGTCCCTACAGTTTCTTAAGTGTTAATTACTGTTACTCTCACTTTTTCAGTGGGGAGAGGTTTAGTGAGGTTAATAATCTCTTATTGCACAATTGGTAGTGCCAAGAACAAAGCTTAGGTGTGTCTGATTGAAAGGCCTTTGCTCCTCCACACCCCTGAACAGGACTAGAACAGAATGTGAAAATGAGAACCACAACGGAGATGACCTGCAAAATTTCACAACAGAGGATCAGATGATTTCAGTGATACCATCACCTCACGAAGAGATAGATACAGAGAAAGGGAAAGAGAAAAGGATAAAGAAACAGTAGAGAGGAAGCCACATGACAGGAAAAAAAGTTAGACTATTTTAAGTCTGTAAAATAGTTTCCCTTCTTTTGAAAACTTCCGTCCATCTTAAGTGCTCATTGTCACACAAGTCAGCCAAAAGACTGTCAATTGTATTAAAGAAAATTTTGTAAAAGTATCTCAAACAGAATGGGCCCTTAGTATTTCATGCTGCATATAGTACGCTGCTACATTTCTCAAGAAGCCCCATACCATTTACTTGTGTAAGTAATTCCAAACCATGTGGAGAGTTTTAAAAACTCCCAATTCCAATGAAAGTAGACATTTTTAGGTAGGGTCAAGGATAGTAGATTTTAAAGTTTCCCAGGTGATTCTGACATACAATAACATTGAAGAACATGTGGTTTACATGAAAACTCACTTAATTTCCTTTTATTCTAAACTGATCTTAATTTTCAGCTACACTAGCAGAAATGGATGTCCGATGAACAAACTCAGGCATAGGATTTAAAGACACCATAGGCCTGGATTCCAACACTATTTTTTTACCTCCTCGACACATTCTCACTTTAAATATTTATTTCCCTATGCATAAGTAAATGGCAGTCACCTTCCAAAGGCCTCTTGTGCTAAGTGCTAAGTTGTGTGGGGAAGACCCAGCACGCTGGCTGCACAGCAGAAGGAAAATCTGAAGCAGAACGAGGCCTCCTTCTCCTCTGTCCCCTGCTCCACCCAGGTCAATGAGGACGTAGAGGCCACAAGCAAAAGCCTCTCCTCACAACCTCCAGCGCTAACTGACAGCACAGCAAAGCCTTGAAATTTTCAAGTGTCTCATTCACACGTTGTTTTCATTATGAAATTTTATGTAGTGGAAGGAAAACAATAGCAACAAGGGAAACTAATTGAAAGGAATAAATAAAGAGGGTGTATGGTTTTGTCTGTCCTACCTAAAAGTCACCAGTGTTGCTGTGAATCAAGCTTATGACTTGTCTAATGGGTCCCTGCCTCACTGTGTTGTATATTTTTATTCTTTTCATTTTTGCAATGTGGCCTCCACCCTGCTTCCTCTCCTGAAACCCCGCCCACCAGATGATTTCTTTCTAACGCTTTTCTCATTCAGGGTGCTCGTTCTGCTTCAGATTTTCCTTCTGACAGCATATGATGACTTCCCTTCCTCCTCGTCCCTCCTCCTTCTCCCCTCTTTTTCTTTCTCCCTACCCCTTTGTCTTCCTCCTCCTCTTCCTTCTTCTCTTGTGTGGCTCATCGTTTAAAACCATGTGAAAATCTATCTGCTGTATAAGATCTTTCATGATTACTTCACTTTTTAATTTTTTTTTTCTTTTCTTGATGAATACTGGTAGATAGTAAAATGAACCCTGGTGTGGAAGTTCAGAATTCTCTATATTAATCAAATTGCCCACCAGTTTCCACCCCTGGAATGGAGTTAGAGACAGGAGAAAGATCAGTACTCAGTCATTCAGAGAGTATGTCTATTGCTTTAGTTCTATACGTAAAATATAAATAAGAGCTGAGAAACAGCATTTAGAAAATTCAAGCCTAGTAAGTGATCAGTTTTATATCAATTTATGAGATATTTTAGAGAAAATAGTCTTTTTTTTTAATTATTGAGTTGATTGTGTCAGTTCTACAATTCATTTAGCCCAGTGTAGGCTCAGTCTCAAAGTTTTAATCCAGAGCCTGCCACTCACTTCTTCCATGACCTTGGGCAAGTCGCTTAATTTCTCCACATCTCATTTTCTTTGTGTGTAAAATTGGGATAATAATCTTGACCTCACAGAGAGGTTGTATGAATTAACTGATTAATGATTATAAAGCAATTTGAAAATACGGAACACTATATAAATGCTAAGTATTGTTATTAAGCAAATCAATTCAAAAAAATCAAGATAATGACATTTCTTTTCAATCTATTTCTTAAAGTGCTTAACGCCTTTGCATCCAAGCTGGGTGTTGTAAAAAAGCAGTTTAAATATTTATAACTTGAAGTTTTCTGGTTTAATCAGTACTGCATACCAGGGAAGAAAAGAGGACAAAAAAAATGTCTCTTAAACTGGAAACCTGAATTTATCACTCAATTTGACTTTTTCGCATATATCTAGTTTAATTTCAGTGAAAAGCCTCTTAAGCAAGCACCTGTCTCCATATCCTGCCCCTGTGATCCTGGAATTTCAGAGGTGAGTATATATTAAAGTCCTAGTATTTCAATTCCTTTGTTTTACAAAAGTGGGGAAATAATTGAAAAGAAAAAACATGATTTGCTCATGTTTGCATGGGGCCTCTGTGCTAGAGTTTATCTCTGTTTTGAAGCCCTTGCTTTGTACCCTTCATGCAGAAGCAGAGCAGAAAACTAAAAGGAGGAAAAGCAAGAGCCCTGCCGTGAGGAATCTTAGGAAGAATTATGAGATTATTGTGCTGAAAGTGTATGAGTAATTACTGTGGGCTTTAAACATAACATTCATCCTCTGACTGGTTCCTAAATTATCAATTGTGGGGCTTCATCTATGTAACTTTGGAGGTATAAAACCATTAAGATTGTCTATAATGACACTTCCCACTTTCAACCTTCACTTAATTTTGTCATTTTCTTTTTCCAGGCAGGTGAATTCAAGAATTTTCAGGATATACGTATGCAGTATTGTATGTAATACTATATATATACAGAGTCACCAAAAATGTATACATATTTCATCCACAGTTCACATAAAGAAAAATAGTATGATGTTTTTTCAACAGATGGTGTTCCCCTCGTATGGGGGACCCTAGAGGGTGTCATATATCACAGAAAACCCACTACGCTGCCGACCTTTAGAGAAGAATTTGAAAATGTGTGTGCAACAGTGTCAATGACCAAGGTTTCCCAAGGAGCCGTTCGCCATACTAATAAATGTCTGGAAGCTCGTAGCCACCACCCTGAATGCCTCCAGTAATTGTAGGGGCCAAAGGTAACTTGTATTAATCTCATGATGTCACAATAAATTTAGTTCTAAAATATTTATACATTTTTCTTTTCCCAAAGTGCGTATGCATTTTTTGGCAGACTGTATACATGCCTACACACACATTTCAATAAAGATATGAAAACTCAAAGAGTACTGATTTCCAGCTGGAATATTGCAGTTCTGTGACCAGCTCAGCCCACTAGTTAGGTAGATTTAGCCAGCCATGTCTTCTCCCTGAGGCATGGTCTCCTAATGAGTTTAAAATGGTTAGGTCAGAAACCTGTTCAAGTCTCTCGGTGCTAAACTTCTGAATGTTGTGCTGTCTGAATGCAGAGCTGAGTATTCCTCAGGTAGATTTTGGATTCTGAATAGGTCATAGACAATAAATCTGATTGTAAAACCAGTCACACTTTAAACCAAATGCTCATTTGAGGTTTCCTATCCTCAAAGAATAAATTTTCAGAATGTTAATGCTGGAAGGAATATTAGAGATCATTTGGTCTGATTCCCTCATTTTATGATGAGAAAAGTGAAATAGTGACAGACTTAGTAAATAGTCCAAGGTCACAAAGTCAGTCTGTGAGGAAACTGGGTCTGAAAACCCAGGTTTTTATATACCAATTGAAGGTACTGTCTTCTAAATCATTAATTAAGAAGTTATTAGAGTAAATGACACTTTACCTTTGAGGTCAGGACTTTCTTGAAAGCTAAAAGAATAGTCAAATCCTTAATTTATTTTTAGGTGTGTTCTTTTCATTCCTCATGCGGGTTTGCTCTGAAGACATGGCCTTTAAAATAGAGTATTTGTTTAAGAATAGCAAGAATCAAACATCATATTGTCTAAAACGCCATAATTAATACCCATTATTTCCACTGAAGCCCTGCTGCTAATAGATTTCAGACATTTTTTTTACTGCATGAATTGGGGGAAGCCTGTTGTCTGTTTCATTTGTAGAAGATCTCACAGTCCTTTTGTTCAACCATAGACTTTCATAAGAATTCTAAAGATCAAGAGGTTGTTAAAGAAAAGATCCACTGCCATTCAGAAAGTAATACTGCCTGGCTAAAAATAAATGTTGCTGATTTGACAACCTCTATTGAGCAACTTCAACTCCACCTCACCATTGCAGGAGATACTGACATGGGCACTTGAGGGCTTCTGAACCAGCTTCCATCACAAGCCAGTAGGTCTGTGGGAGTCTGAGGACTTGCAGGACCTGGTGTGTAGAAGTCGCCTTCCCACTGTCCTGAGCGATGGAGAGGAGCCCCGAGAAGAATCCTCTCCAAAAAAGCTGAAGAGCAGGAACACAGATGTTAGGATTTCCTTTGGCACTAGGTGACATTTATGAGCTTTGCTGGATATAATGCTTCATGTTCAAGTATGGAGTTGTCAGGTTGGTCAATAACACAGTTTCATTGCAAGACAATAAAAGATAATGAACTACAAAAAATGGTTGGTCGCCGAGAAACTTGTATTAATTTTCAAAAAATCGGATCAGGTAGAATAGGTATCTGACCAGCAATTCTTCAAATCAGAAACACATAGTTTAAAATACTGTTTTCATCTACCGTGAGCTCTCTCTTCAGATTTGTCAGCCCCACTCCCCGTGTAATCTATATTTCTATCTTCTATGGGAACCTCAAACTTGAAATAGCTTAAACTTAACTAATCTTCACTTCCAAGCTATTCTTTCTTAATTAATCCACTAAATTATTTAATTAATCCACTAAGTGGCTCCTCATAACAATTGCTACAAAATAAATCCCCACGCAGTGTGATTACAGGTGCTAGGAAATACTATAAAAAAATCCCATATTATGGATGCTTAGAACTTCATCCGGTGAGCATGGTTTATATTAGAAACTTAACATGTAATAAAGGTAATAAATCAAATTACCTGCATTGATAGTAATGGTACTGCGAGGGTGTATGCGTGTGTGTGTGTGTGTGTGTTTACTGATATTTGGGGAGAAGGTAAGGAGTCAAGAAGACCCTGATAGTGAATTTCTCTACAATTCTCCCTGTCACAACAGCTTTTCTCCTTCTTCCTCAGAAGAGCTATCCACCAGATCACTAGTCCTTGGTCCTCTCCCATGAAACATCTCAATACTTTAACCCAGTCCTTAGAACTTCTGATTTTGGCAAACTCAGACGGGACATCTTCACTAACATTATTCTATAAACTTTCCAGCTAACCCTACTTGGTATCCGAGGCTGAACGCTGCTGCCCTAAATCCTCCATATGCCCGTTTTCATTGCCACCTTCTGGTTACTTCTCATCTTTACCTGCAGCACCTTTTCTTGTGTGTTCATGCAAGAAATGTCCTCCTAGAGCCACGCGCTCCCTTGCATGCTGCAGGTTGGGACTGATCGGGGCCGTGTGCTCCTCTCACATGATTAAAACTGACAGATCTGTATAGTCTTGTCAGCACCCTCATTTGAGAGGATGAGCCCGAACCCTGAACACGCGAGCATCAGTGTTCCTCTGAACATCATCGTGGAGACCAGCAAAAAGAAGTGAGCGCCACGCAGTTGTTTTGATGTTAGGGCCTTTGTGGGAAGCTGCCGAGTGTCATCACCCCGTCTCACCTGAAACGTTGATATCTGTACTGACCTGTCATTGGAACAGCCTCACAGTGAGCTTATACGGTCCTTTGCGGACCTAAGACTTCTTCAGAATACTTAAAATGACTGCTTCCAAGGATTAGTGCTTCCTATTTGCTCAAACATGATAGAACAATGATGATAAACATGACCATTGAATGTGAACCTGTGCTTCAGAATCTAGTTCTGTTTTCAATCATGGCAAGACAAGAGTCAGATTAGGTAATATTTGTGTTATTCATTTCTTAAGCATGGTCAGGGATGTAACATCCAACTCTGAAGATATTCTTGGCAAATAGAGATTGCGATGATGATAGCGCTAATAAAACTAATTTTTTAAAAGTGCTAACATGTCCTAAGTAGACATCTCCAGACTGTAGAATTGGCAGTGGATATTAGAGCAAACAAAACGTGTCTATCTTGATATCATCACCTGTCTGTGTCTGTGTGCATCTAGGTAATTGCTACGTAAGTGTTATAGAGTCGGCCTAAAGAAAGGCATACAGATTCACTATAGTAAATTAAGTCAAGAAAATGGAATTTTGCCTGAACAGCAAGAGCATGAAAAAGATCATTGGAAACCGAGAGCAGAGGGTTAGATTTTGATGTGCAGACCCACTTTCTTTTATTGCATGACTAGCATAGTTTAGAAACAATCCAGATTTCTTGCTCTGGAGATGACTGTCAACAATTGGCCGCTGGGCAGTGCTGTCAAGGTTAAGCAAGTCTCTAACTCTGCTGGACTCAGTAACAGAAAAACGTAGGGACTGTGGGTGGGAACCCAAGTTGTTTCCTGAGCCATAAGACCCACCCCTAGTGCCTGTGCCCTCTTGATGTAGGGATGCCGTTCCACGGAGTTGAAGCCCCAGAATAGGAGCACAGACTCCTGGGTGACTCTGATTCACAGTGGGAGGCACATGGCAGCTTGTGTTTGTCACCTATACCCTGTTTTACATAGATAAGTCATAACATTGGCTCCAGAAGGGAACACATACAACTCTAAGCTTGTTCTTGGCAGGCAAATGAGAATTTAAAAAAAAAAAAAAAAAAAAAAAAAAGCATCTACGGTTTCCTTATGGAATGTAAACACCTCACTTCTGGGCACAAATTTACATCAGATTGTCCTATTTGGAAGGAAAAAAATGGATTTAAGCCAATCATCATAGACATGCATATTATTCTCAACTTTTGAATGACATGTTGAACCGCCTAATTAAACAAAGTCTGCTTTCTCAAAAATACACTTTTCCCTAAAACGGGTATAATATAAAGTAGGCTCAAAATAGTGTGTTTTTTTTTTTTTTCCCTTCAATTCCTGGAGCATTAGGTTGAATGTGCTTTTCTGAGCTGACTGCAGACTGCCCCAACAAAGACATAGAGTAAGCCTGGGCAACTGCTCGAACACAGAAGTCTTGGGCGGGAGGGCCAGTGAGGAGGAACCCCAAGAAACTGGGGCCAGCCTCTAACGGTGCCACTGGCTCAGTGTGTGCCGCTTGTCCTATGTTCTGCCTCACCCAGTCCAGCTTATGCAACTAGGCAATAAGCAGGCCAGAGGTGAAAATCAGAAGCTACTTATCAACCGAGATTTCCACCACAGGTAAAGTATGAAATTAAAAAAGATAACCTCCCAACTACATATTGAACAATTCATTCATAGGGAATCAGATTCATAGACCATTAGACTCACATATACAGCTTTTTACAGTCAATTATTCATTCAGCACCATGGAGGAAGGTTATACAATTGAGGGATGAACATTTTCTGTTATAGTTTGTATTTTTTTAACACAAGAAACAGCTACCTAAATATCAAGAAGTAATCACCTTGCAGTTAATATGAAAGATGAAAACAAAACATATATTCATTATAGCTATTGAAGTAGAACATCAATAATTCTCTGAACAAGCAGTGAGTCTAAATTAAATTAAAAGGCAATCACAAGAGAAAGAATGTGGGAGCCATAGATCAGTGAACAGGGAGGTCAGTTAGCCCTGAAAGCCCGAGGAGACGACCTGTCCTGAAAAACCCACACGGGCTTCTCCTGTCCTTTGCTTGTCACAGAAGCATGAGAAGACTAAAGAAATTGTGTCTCTCAATAATTACGAAGCAGCTAATGATCAGGCTGAAAGTCAGATATGACTTCAAAGGACCAGGAAAACCATGTGTCTCTCAATATCCGCCCAGTCAGGGAAGAACACAGAAAACCCATCGTTAGGTCTTGAGTCCTGTCAAACGACAAAATCTTTTCACAAGCCATTAACTCCTCATAGAAATCTAGTGGATAGCAAAGATGACTTTGGATAACAAAGACAGAAGTCCCCACCTGCACCTAAACCTGATTCCTTATGCAGAGCCGAAACCATTCATGAGCAAAGACCAACAACAAGAGTAAAACCCTAATATACGCCCCTAGTGTTGCTGAAACCGGAGGCTATGAGAAATGAATTCAAATACTTCCATTGCTATGCCTTCTTCCTTTTGGACTCCCAAGGTCTAAATAACTGCATAAAACAAATCAAGGGAAAATAAGGCCCCCCGCTGCCTGTAGCCTTTGTTGATGAATAGGGCTCTAAGTCAGTCACTCAGCTGTTTTATTACTTGTCTTTAAGGCTGATGAGTCCAGAGCAGACCTGCATCACTGAATTCTCAATAAAGGGTTAGTGCTTGTCCTGCAGAATAATAAGAACTGCTAATGACACCAATTAAGAGCTGTAAATGTCATTTATACTTGTTTGTTATTTTTCAAATCAATAAGTCTGGAAAGACACAGCGGCCTGAGATAATTTAGATTGGAACAGTTTGTGGGGACATTTTAATGGATATGGTACAATTGGGATTTTTGTTATTTCCCATTTTGGAGAAATTGTGTACCTCATTGGGTCAATTCTTATATTTATTTATAGTAGGACTCACATTCCGAATAATGAAGTGTAAGGGAAAATACTTAGGACGATAAAAAAGAGGAACAGATATATATGTTTTAAAATCTTTCATTAAATTCTTTGTTTGAAAGTGCACCCATTTTATGTGAGAAAGTATCAGCAAATGGAATAAGAACAATTTAATAAGAAAATAAATTCATATAAAAAGAAAAATGCAGTGGTCCAGACTAGAGAAGTATATTTTGACACTGTAAAAATTGCAGGGAAACACACTTTAATAAAGTTCTTACTCTTGCTCAGTTCGTAATTGATTTGAAATTGGTTCATGGATAAAATTGTACACATTATAAGATGTTTTTTGTTTTAATGGAATGGGAGACAATTGGGCAGAACTCCAGAGATACATTTTATTTCCGAAAGTGGCACATTTCTCACTAGGACTCCCTTTTAGCCAGATAAAACTCTTAAACATTTCACTTATGAGCTTGCGATCATGGAAGACAATTAATTTCCCATGAAACTACAAAGGTGCACCAATCATAACAAAAGGAACATCCTACCAGAGAGTTTCAGAATAACCTACAATGCTAACTTCTGGATATTTTATGAAAGCATCTTTAAACTCTTCTATTATTATTTGGGATATTGTCAGAGATTATTAGTAGCATCTAAGGTTTCAATTTGCCTATCCTGGTCACCAACGTGTACACTTATTCCTCCCCAAATAGGTTTTCTGCTTTGTTTGAAAATATACATTGAAGTGGTTAACTTCTTTTTGAAGATTCGTTTTTAATTAATTTGAATAGCACAGTAAAATTTTCATATAAGAAAAATATTCTTAAAATACGATTTGGGAAATTACTATTTAAATAAATAAGCAATGATCATTTTGTATAAATGCTTGAAAATAAAACAATTTAAAACAATTTTTCACTTACTCAATTTATAGTTGCTATCCGGTAATCATTGTTCAGTTTGATTATTTCTATTGAGACTAATCATAGAACTATGAAGGAGTAATTTTAAAGGATTTAAACATTAAGTTAACAAATTTTTAAATACAGGCATTAATGAAAAAGGGAAAACTAAAGACTATACCAAACAAATTCTATCTGTATGTTTTCTGGTTGATTCACTGATACATATCTTGCTGTCCTTTTTTGAAGGAAAGACATATGATAGCGTAGAAAAGAGAAATTTTTAAAGCCAGAAACATATTTAAGTGTCTGTGGTCAAAAGTGTTTAACATAAATTTAATGCAAGATTTAATATTTCTAGAATTCTCAAACCTGTCTTTGTTTCATCTCTTGCAAACACTTGTACGTATAAATTCTCTCAAACTTGCCTTTCCACATATAGTCTTGACATTCCACTGTTTTCTCAATTTTCTTATTCAGTCAAACTTATCTACTCATTATCATTAAATTATTTCTCATACTCTCTTATGCATCATTGCTTTCAGAATGTCCAATTATTTTTTTTCTTTTCTTTTTTTTAAATTTTATTTTAATGGTACATTTTAGATGTACACAGTGATAACATTCATCATAAGGGATTTGTACCTGTACATGATACATCTTGTTGCTTCTTTCTTTCCCATTCCCCTCCCCCCCTTCAGCCCCTCCTCCCTCCTTACTTACAAAAGCTTCGTTTCTACTTTTTCCTTCCATTTCTTACTTCTCTTGTCACTCTGATACAGAATATCCAATTTATCCTATCACCACCTATGAAAATTCCATCCTCAAGAGACAAAGCACATTTCAGCGTCTCCACTTGGCATTATCTGATCCACCAGTTTGGAAATAGTTTTGTCTCATTCATACACTCATTTATTCATTTATTCAACACATACTTATTGAAGTTCTTCTACATGTGAGGCATTGTGGAGGGGTCTACCTTCCCATGCCAAATATGACTTCAGTTTTTGGAGCAATTATATGACATTCACAACATTTTGCCTAATGTTACACCCATTTATGTCTGGATTTTATCTCCACATAAACAGTAAAGTTCCTTGATAGTTGGAAATTTGGTTTAATGATCTCTGAATTTCCTTCATTTCACAAGACACTTTTCACCAAATCAGTGAAAGATGGGGAGTGATTGGTCAGTTTAGATAAGATTCTAAGATGATTTTCATGATCCTTTTACCTTCTATTTATCTACATGTCATGCAAAAATGTTATCCAGCGTACTTTCTTGAATTTGGTTTCATCTAGTCAAAGGTGAATCAGGATGTTTCAATCAAGTAACTGAGTCCAGAAAACCTACCACTGAAATGCGGTTTACTATTTTTTTAATGCAGGTGTGTACTCGATGAGTGATTTGTTTCCATTCCTGGCAAGGAGAAGGCAGGGTGCAAAGCTTTCTAAGTTGGCAAACTCTACAGCAACCTAACTCAACCCCCAGGGCGAGAGATGTGGTGGTGTCCGACAGTAACTGAAATGCTTATGGCCATGCAGAACCGGGTAGACAAAGTGACCAAATTTGGCTCACTGTACTTCTTGCTACATGGTTTCCTCTCAATGCCTTTTTTTCCTCTTCATTAATTCCCACTTTTTTCCCTGCCTGAGGCTCCCTCAACTTACTGTTTCTCCCTCCATGAAAGATCTACCAGAGAGCATCACAAAAATTCTCTTGGTACTGGAATGGACTTCATTTCAAGCATAAAAGGAAATTATCTCCAGACATTCATCATATATATGGAATGCCAGATCCAAAACTGAAATTAAACCAATTAGGCAACTACCATTTTAATCACCCTGCGAATAGGTCATTGTGGCCCAGGGACTTAAACTCGACAGACATCTGTGTGATGATTGCATTTCTATCCTGGTTTTCTGAAGTTTAGGGGCTGGCTTCCATCACTGATAAAGAATCCAATAAGGCATGATGACCTCAATGGCAGAATGGACATCCTCTGTTCATATTATTTTCCCTTTAGAAAGAAATTTCCAACTGCTTCCCCGTATGTGGGGAGTCAGAGGGTCACTAGTAAACAATATTCTGTGTTGAGAGAGGATTTATGTGAGTGTTCTTCCTCAGCTATCTAATGTAGGTCAAAGAGTCTCTCATTTCCTGGAGGAAGGGCCTCTTCAGGGTCAAGGAGCTCATAAAACTGTGTGTCGAGCCGGTCTGGGGAGCACTGGGGAGGGCCAGAGATGGCAGCTGGCTTGAGACCACAAGACTCATCTCTAAGGGACAGCTGCTCCTTGTCAAGCGGGAACTCAGGCTCAGGGCTGCCAGATTTTCACAAGAAGTCAGAACACTGACATTTTATGGAACATCTACTAATTTTCTCTTGTAGGCTTAAAAAGTATTAATATACCGCTAAACAAGAGATGTCTGTGGGCCATTGCCAGTGGTTAACCAGTAACTTGCAACCTATGATTGTAAAGCAAACCTGCGGTATGATGTAGGTTGTCTTGAAAGCTGGGGTCCATAACCCCATTTTCTCACGAGATGAGCAATCTTCACCAACCCCATCCCACAGGGATGATTTGACATCCCTCCCCACCAAGCTCAATTTCATTGCACATTAATAAAGACAAATGCCTTTTGAAATGATATATGAAAAAAAAATCTTCAATTACTGCCTCTGATCTTTTGATGTTAACTTTTCCTAGATAACATTTGTATCATTTGAACCAAAATGTAGTAACCTTCACCAGATTTCTAGTGCTTGTTTAATGCTAAACACCATCTTTGTCAATCTTTATTTGAGTATTAAAATAATAAGTGGTTTTCAATTGCCATTATTGACTGCAACTAGGAATTTGCTTCTGCATGAGGCTAACCTATCCTCGCAAAATACTCAGTGATTTTTTTCTTGTTCTAATGCCTTTAATTAGATTTATAGACTCTTTACAGTGTTTTATGTTGATGAGGGACTTAGAATACAGCACACACTAATAAAATATCCCCACTACCCAACTTGTGCTTTTGCATGTTTTATTTCAGTGAATAATGAGTCTTAAATAACGTTCTGAATATGTTGTCGGGGATGTTCTAAAGAAATATGAACTGATGATCCATCAGGAAACATTAATAAACATATAACCACATGGAATTGGTGGCCAAGAGAAAGTGATTCATTAGGCCATAAACCATTAACGAATTTGGGTTGTGAATGGCTGCTACAAAGAAAACGTATTTAGAAAACAACGGTTATACATTCTCATTTTTTAATTTCCTTTCTGTGACTTTTAGCTTGTGTAAATGTTTAAAAATTGAAAGTAATCAGTGTATAACACCCTCAATCCTAGAGTAAAGAAATTTACTCTACATAGTTTCCTTTTCACATGACACAGCCATTTTCATGGTTATAGCTAATTAGCTTCCTTTCGACATTAGATACGGAGGATGTTTAAGCAACGTAAACTAGCTGTCATCCAGCAGCATCATAATCAAAATGGCATAAAATTTGCCATAAAACCTGCAGCTAATAACATTTATAAGGCACCTTATTACATAAGGATATTGGAGAAGCTTAGACACTGTATATCACAATGCTTCCTCAGGGACTCGCTTCGTTTTCCTAATGACTGTGTGCAGGTTTACTTCAGGAGCTTTTGGGCACCTGCCTGAGCACCAGGCCAGCCGGCCAGCCAGACAAGGATGGAGAGGAGTGCGGGCCACACTGGGCCTGCCTGCAAGTGATTCGGCAGTCTGACCACCTTTGTCACTCATCAGTTTAGCCTTCTCACCCTTCCATGGACATTCTACTTTTATTATTACATGTTTATTGCAGATGCTTATACTCTGTTCTTCACCTAAGAGGCTTAAATCATGTCTTCTCTACGCTCTGCTTTTATACCTTTTTGCTTCTACTCACCCTCCAAAGGTAGCTTCAAGCCACGGTTCCTCCAGGGGATTTTTCTGATGATTCTGACCCACATCATATTTTTCCTTTTATCTGTTATTTTTTTTATGCCCTGTACAATTGGTGTCTATCTCTGCCTATCTTTTCCTATTTAAAAATTGACTACATATTAATGACTCAATTTTATGACATCACCAAACTGTGGACAGTCACCCTTGAAAGTACATTAGGACACTACTCGATATACTACCAATCTTACTTGGGATTTTGTTTTCCCTCAGAGTATAAAAGAGTCAGCAGCAGTGTGGTACCATTTTGGCTTGCTGTCTGCAGTCCTGTCCACAGTTCAATTTATTCATGGGATTTCTGATGAGCTAACCTACCTCCTGCCATTTCACAATGCGCAGACTTATTTTAGGTGATGTTACCATTGCTTCAAGTAGAACTTCTGAATCATGACTCCAATCATCATGGATGACTAAGTTCAGTTGCCATCGAATAGTCTACTACCAATCCCATATAGCTGTTTCTCCTGTAATAACATGAAAGTCTTTGCATGGTGAAGAGTTCTCTATTGCTCCCTTGCTTTGGCAATGCCCCACTGAAGAGTAGAACCAACCTTATTGTTTGAATTCTCTTCCCTATTCCTATTCAACAGAGATCTTGAAAAACCTACAACTAAGATCTTGTCAACTATGATAATCAGTTTAGCTCACTTCCTGGCATGAAATTGAAGATTTATGTGATACTTTAACCAGTTTGTTGACTATGCCAGATACAAAGCTTGCCTTTTTAAACCATTCTTCTGATGCTTCTCCATCAAAACTTTAATGCTTTCTTTTACTCCTCAGCATGTGGTAACTGGCATACATTCATTCATGACTATCTTCTCAAAATTCTTGTATCCAGTATGATTCCCATGTAACAGAGACATTCTTTTTCATCTTATCTGGCTCTACACCAGCAAAAGAAGCTCCACAGTCACTCTGCATATGATGTGCACCAAATCCATCCTAAACCTTTCTTTTCTTACCCTGATTTCTTCTTTCTCTACATTGGATACTGGACATTATTTCATTCTCAGCTGACTTTATCACCATCTTTTAATTCTTTCCTTCCCTCAATCTTTGAAGTAGAGGACCCTTCTACCAACAAATTTTCCATGCTTGAGCCTTTAGCAAATTCCTGTGGATTTCCAACTCCATACCCTCCTAAGTATTGTCACACTTCTTGGAATCCTTCCCTTCTGTCCATCTCTAGCCCTGAACAATTGCCTTCTAGAACTTTTCCTTTACATTTTTTGGTATGGCTCACAATATTACACTTACTTATTCCATATTCTTCTTTGTGCTTCAGAAGATAGATTCTACATATTCACAGTAATAATAATAATAACAATAGTTATCATTTTACGTATTATAAACACACCTAAATTAATAAGTGATTTAATATTTTACACTGAAATGATACTGAAAAATACTGATTATAAGACTGGAAAACTGGAGTATGTGCAAATGAATTGGTGATGGTACAGCTTACTGTATGACAAAAATATACTTGCAGGAGAAAAGCATCATCATGGTGTCTACTATATGTAGCTGGTGACTTTATTTGTGTGTTGTCTGTTTTAGATAATTATAGTGAAATAAGTTGACAAAGTTGAGATGAGATTGCATTACAATATAGCTAATAAATATCTATAACATCTTCATAAAAGCCTTAAATCTTCTCACGGTGTCATTGGACATGAGTTAGCCATTGTAGTCTTCTGAGAGTTAGGGAGCCATGGAATAATTAAAATGGCTTGAAAAGATGAATTGATCTCTTCTTCTTAAAAAGCTAGTATAGTCTTTGTGTCTGGAAAACACACAAACAAGACTATAGCTACTCTGGACATTTTAGGCAAAAATTTTTGCCTTCCTCAAACCAAAAGTGGTTTAAATGTGGTTGACAGAATCACACTACACAAGTAAATGGAACTTATAGTATGATAATAGATGTCGCAGATGTTAATAGTTTAGGACAAATTCAAAACAGAGTTAGGAGATGCCCACCAAAGCATCTATGGTATGCTAGTTTAAACATTAAGGTCTATATAGATTTCAATGAGAGTGTGCTATTGAGCAGGGAAAGTGGTGAGGAAGACACCCACGCAGGTATCTAGAGAAAGCTTTTGACACAGAAAACAGATGGAGAAAGAGAAATATTTCACTCTGACCACTTAATACCATGGATCTTGAAGAGGTTACTGGTTGTATATTTAAATGTATATCAAACAGCAGTTAGTTGTACTTTGTTTTGCTTTTTCTTTAGGGGTTGGAATGAATGAGATTTGGATGTCACTAAATTTGGCATCTTGGTAGGTGAGTATAATAAAAAAAATCAAGAAATTTGAAAGTGAGAAAGGAAGTGGTAAGGAAAACTAGGGGAGGAGATGTAGAAGGGATACTGGAAAGATGACACAATCCATTAATTATAGATCGGTGTGAGGTCAAAGCATTATTAAGTCCAAAATTAAGGTCTAATCTAGAAAGCTGGGTGATGGCCATCAGAAAAATGGTATTTTAAAGGGAGGCTGTAAAAGGAAGGGTGAATTGTGTTGCCCAAACCCTCGGTGTAACTGTGTCTGCAAGAGCAGAGATAGGTGAAATCTGAGACTTTGAAGAAGGACTGTAAATACCAGTCAACTGGGTTTCCCAAGTCATTACCCATGTGGATACGAAAGTTAGAGCACAGGATGAAATGAAAGAACTGGGTAGATCAAGAATGAAAAAGGAGGTAAAATATTAAAACAATAAAGCAGAATTATTTCAGGTGGTAACGATAAAGGACAGGAAAGGATTCTTTAATTTGATGTCATGAAATTAGGAAGAAGAAAAAGTAAATCATAAAAGAGAGAAAGAGGAGGATATCCAAGCATACTCTCAAGCTCAGTAACACCTATATGAAAAAGAAACCAGTCATGCTTCGGGAGGATTCTTGACGAATCAGTATTGTACAAAGTTAGATTCATATTGAACAGTGACTCTCTCTTATGAGAACAGTGGCCTGTTTTTATTAGCTAGCATTTTATATTTCCCCTATATAGCAGAACAAAATGCCATATATAATTTAGCATAAATATATTATGATTTAAAATACATATGTAGTAAAGGAAAAAAAGTAATTATTAAAGAAGAAAACCTATTATACAGTGAATTATTTCAATACATAATGGCTCATTCATAGTGACCCTACAAGGCACAACGATATTTTGCTGGAGTTGCAAGTGAAGAAAGAGTAGATTTTCTGGAAACTTCAAATACCATTTACAATGTTTCCAGCAGTAAATGAATTATCGACATAATGACCAGTATTGCTAATTAAAACAAAGCATTATATATTCTTGATTTTCACAATAGCTGCAGTTTGGAATATTTTCAAACATTTTATTACTACAAAATATTTTGAATGTACAATATAAGAAAGAAGTATTTTTATCTTCAGATATGAATAAACTAGCTTTTCACTTACACAAATAATTAGCAAAATGCATGAAAATAACATGGAATGCAAATGAATCCTTCCCGGTGAAGAATCATCCCTCTTATTGCAAGGGTGCCTCTTGCTTCATTTGTGCTGTGCCCAAATCCCAGCCATCATGTTTACCAAAAGTATCCACATCCATTTTTGAAATATACCCATGTTGCCCTTGATGAGAATAAGTAGATTAATATTCATTTCAATTTATCTTAAAAAAGAAAAGCTTAAAGAAACACACAAAGAGCCTAAAAAAACATGAACAGTTTGAGCCAAGTGGAAAGCATCAAAGGATGAATGGATATAAATGAAACTTTGAAATTATGATCAAGGGAATACTCAAAGTGATTAAAACATAGAACTATTGTACAAAGCCAAATTTTAATGTATATGTGTTTTTATGAGTTAAAATTGCCTATCATTTCTTTAGCTTCAACTACCATCCTCTAAAATACCCAAATTTAAGACAGAGGAAACATGTTCAAAGAATACTACATCTTCCTAGTTCTGAATAATGTCAAAAATTCAGAAATTCATTGGAGAAATCTGGGTACCTGAACTTCAGCTGAGTTTATCATCTAGTATTGTATTGTCTATATATTCCCTTCATGTGTGTGGATTTGTGAGGATATAAACATTTGTACCTCTTCAGTTCATTGTAAGTTTCATGGGAAAGAGCTGAGTATTTGAGATGAGAAAGCTGTGCATTTGTAACAAAAAAGACTAAAGCTACTGCTTGCATTTATACATACAACCTGCTAATCGGAAAGTCAGCAATTGTTGCTAGTCAAATGAAGGTTGATGGTTGGAAATAATAGAGAAGAGGAAAATCAAACCTGAGAGATTGGCTTACTGTAGTTGCAAATACTATTTTCAACGAAAAAGTTGAAATGGTACATTGTTATTCATAGCTGAAACAGAACAGATCACTCCCCCCATTCTATCAACATTTATCACAACATTTTACTATCAAATTCTTTTCAGTCTATAAAATAAATATGACCAGTTCCCCTCTCTGTCTATATATATATTTTTGATAAATGCATTTTGTGTGCATTGATAAGCATAGTTTGGTTTACGTTCATCAAACATTTCCAAATATTTTTCAGATATTCAGACCTCTCTTCACTTTGCTTTTTATAGAAATTTAGTGTAAAGAAAAAAAAAATCTGTGTTTTTTATTCATTTTCACTTCAATCATCTATGTTGTTTAAAATGAGCTATTTGATATTCAGGAGCCCTTGGGCCTTTTCAAACAGGCATTGGAATATCTTTTCTTTTCTGCCCTAGTATGAGAAGTAGCATTTTGCCAAAGGCAAGCCATAGCAAATGCCAAGGGAACAGAGTGCTACTTTACCCTAAATTTATGAATTTTGAGTAATGTTTAAATTGAGGGAAAGAGAGCATTTGAAAGCTTGTGTGTGCATATTTGGGTACCTCTGTTTTCTACAGTCATGTACCAATTTTTACTTCATACTAACTAATCCCTAGTGCAAATATAGTATTGACATTTTCCATCTTTCTCTTCTCTCGGTGCTTCATTCTCTTAATTATCCTCCGTGTCCTCCTGTTTGTTTTTCTTTCCTCCTTTCTTTCCCCTATTCCTTCTTTCTTTTTGTGCTGTGAAAAGAGCCATTGGACTTAATTGGTATATTCTTTTAAGGTAATTTTTCCATTGTAAAATGGAAGAGACAAAATACTCTTAGAATCACAGAACCTTGAGTTTTCCTGTGGGTCACAATTTTTTCTGCTAAATTCCATCCTGAAAATGATCTACCTCCAGTTAATTCCAAACATGGGAGGCTCATTGACCCTAAAGTGGACAGCACACATAATTATACACTAAGAAAATTTAACTCTTTCTTGAGGAAAATGTCCAAAATTTGTGGGGACAAATGAAATGAAAAGGTCTGTAAATTTTGGCGACACTCTTTATGAAAAAGATTCAAAATTATAAATATGAAAGTAAGTATAAAAGTTAATCTTTATTTAAAATGAAAACTGGGAGCACATTATACATTTTGAAAACTGAAATCCAGAAAAACTGCACACTTCCATTTATTGTAATAGGTTTATTTATTGACTGACTGAGACTACTACCAATTCCTTTTCCAAAAACTTTTTGACTACTGGCCGTTTGATCACCTAGCAATGTGACGATGATTTTGTAACATCATTGTTTTGTGAAATGAATAAGAAGATAATGCAATCTCTCCTTTACCAAGATTAATGAAAATATGTTTTTAATCATTTAGAGTTGATTAAATTTTCTTGCAGCAACTTAACGTATCAGTAATGTCACATAAATTGTTAAGATTGTCATTGAATTTGGAAAAAAAAACCTCTCAAGATATTTTATATAAACTGTAATCTAGCAGGGCTTTTAAAATTTGTGTGTACCTGTGCAGTGACAAACACAAAACCTCTTCAAGCCGACTGATACTCGTTGACCAACATGTGCTAAATGTCCCCTTGGTAGTGGCCCCTTAAGAGTTTTATGTTTATATTTATACATGTTTGTACTTCGTGTTATTGATAACAAGACATGTGTTATGTGAAGGGAATGGCCATGTTACACAGAGCAGACCATGGCAAAGTAATGGCCTGAAAAGACATGAATGCTATGAGTCAAGTGGAAAGCAACAAAGGACGAAGAGATGACAAAAAAGTTCTGGAACTGGGTAGGAGGGCTGAGGGAAGAGCAAATGCTAAGGCGTGATATCAAATTTTCTAGTTGAGGAGGACAATATCTTAATGAGCTATCATGCACACAGAGTATATCTTTATGATCATTGTCCTTTGCATTCCACAAATGGAACCCTTAAACTCTTCCAGGGAACCTGGCTATGAGTCATTTAACAATTTGCAACTGTGACTATGAGCCCTATAATTAGACCCACTAAATTCATATTAAATATATGTGCAAACTAATGTCCCCTTAGACAAATTTCATAAATGTTTGCTGCCAATCTAAGGTCATCTCACACAAGGGATGATTAACAGAAGGGATACAGAGCAGGAGAAATTGTTCTTAACGTATTTGGCTGAAAAGGTCTTCCCATGTACATTTTAACCAAGATGATGATGGTATGAAGATTCTGATGATTCCCACATCCTGGTCCATGCAAATAAAGGGCTCTCAGATGTGAAGTTTCATTGGTTTCATATTAATAAGCTGGCTTTCTGAGAACTTTGCTGAGTCAGTCATTCTAATATCCCTGTACAGTTACTTTTTTTCTTTTTTCCTATGTCTGTCCTCCCAGGTAAACATCCTCAGCTTAAATTCACATTTGGGGTGTTTAGAGTGTTTCTTCCTATCTGAACCTCCAGTCTGCTGTCTCACCTTTATTGCAATCTCAGGAACCCAACATAATAGGAGGGTTTTTGCTTATGACTTGAACATTTGTTATTTCAACTGTTCTTCTATGCTTAAACAGAAGATCTGCTAGATGTCACCTATTGTGCAGTATGGGGGTGCAGTGTGCTCTCACATAGAGATAATGGATGTGTAAACTGGTACAATCATTAAGGGCAAATCAAATGAACAATAACAGTTTAAATGTCAGCACGCTTTATAATATACTAACAGTATTTAGTTTCTGCCCCACATACATATAGGTGCAAATTTAGTCACATATGATATCCACATCAGCATTTTTTATAGCATTATTACAAGAAATGATAGAAATGTTACACACAAATGACTTTAAAATGTGATATCTTCATATCATATAGCATAATATGGAGAAAATCAATAGAAAGATTGATAGATGTAAAGATTTATAGATTGTCAAGATGTATTTTGAGTGAAAAATCAAATGAAACTATATGAATGATACACACAATAAATATCATTATTGTAAATGAAGTAGGTGAGGAATACACATAAACATATATGTAGAAAGATAAAGCAGTAATTGATATCTCTCATGGCTCATAATAAGGCTTAGCATTTAAAGAAAACATTTGTGTTTGGCATAGTTCTTTCCAATATATTGCTTTAAAGAAAGATGCATATTACTTTGTAACTAGTAATACCTAAACAAAAATTGTATTGCTATAGAAGTGAAGATGTTGCTTTGCTAGTCTTCTGTTCATAAACACAAACACACTTTCACACACACACACACACACACACACACACACACCCAAATACACCCACAAAAACAAACCCAGAGAAAATTCTGTATGATCAGTTTAATGAATATGAAAAAAAGTCTGGATTTAAAGTACATATACACAACTTTTTGAATGATTTAGAGTCATGTGGTCTTATCTCAATTATAATCAATAGTAAGTGGGATAATATTAATTTGATAGAATCACGGAAGTCCCTGTTGAAGCTTTAGATTGTAAGGAAAAATTTCATTTAGGTTCTTTGAGAGAGAAGCAATTCCAAAAGTCTATTTCCAGTTGATGGGGGTTGGGGTTTGACATTAGATATAAGCAATGTTGAGTGACTTCTGCAATTTCCACTTTGTGTACTATGTCTTCATCTATAGCACAAGGTAAAATAAAACACACCCAGTTCACGGAAACATTTTGAGTCATCTCCACAGCATACATAAGCATTCTCTTAAAAGTATGTAATGCTTTACAAATGCCAGGCTTTCTTACCCACAACATGGTGTGTATCCAACAAACACAAGATTGGTTTATTTTCAGCTACCATAAAGCTACACTAGAAAGGACTGAAATGAAAACTCAGGAAATGGTGACTGAGATCCGAAATGCCTGTGTAGTAACCTAGTACAGAACACTCACCAGTGTCCTGTGTTTCCATAAATGAGGTCTAGTGGACAGTCAGTTTTAGGCAATATGACTCTAAAATTCTATGACAGTGTCTCTGATTACTATATTCTGTCATAAATGAAATACTCTGGCCCACAAGATACTTGTTCCTCTTCAAAGGTGAAAGTGTGAAGCTGGTCAACCATGAAGAAATATTCATCACAGAACCCTTTAACCAAATGGATATTGGACCAGGATGTAAGAAGATTTACTTTTTTTCCCTCTTTCTAACAAAATAATAGCTTCTCGGCTCTTTCCTTTTGCACTTAAGCTTGAAGATGATTTGTGCCAGGCAGAGATGGGAATCTAATACTTTAATGTTATTTTAACATAGTTTTCATTTTTAATCTGTAGATAATCCTAACATAATAGACTATGAATCAATATTTATAAATGAATTTTAATGTTTTATAGCAGATCCATTAACAAACCCCAAATTTATTGAGCCATAAAAGTTAAGCCAAAGCTGTGTCATGTGGTATGGTCTTATGGTTCCCAATTGAATCACTAGGCACTGTAGATACGTTGCTTCACACCGCTCAAGCGCCCTCAAAAAAAAGTAGTGTATTTGTCTCCTCTTTTACTTTTCCTGGGGATAAACACTGAAACAGTAAAAAGGGGCTAAGGCACCACAGGGGATGCCAAGCAGACAGGCTGTACAGCCTACCAGGGAGGCTATTACCAAGTTACAGTGGCTGCTGCGGGACAACCAGCTGTGCATCTGGAATGAGCTGGTGTAAACGAGGCACTTTTAATACAAGGCCAATGTTTTTCCTGGGATATTACTTCATTTGCCTTCAGTTTTTATTAGGATATTTTCAAAATACATCCTCCCACCACCAGATGTGCAAACAATGAGAATAATAGCAGTTTCGTCCCCTTGGCTTGTGTCGGAATTTGAATAAAGGCAAAGAGTCAAAGGTTCCAAGTTAAGTGTTTCTGGGTCACTAATCCAACCACAGAAGGTCGCGAGACTGTTCCTCTTCCTCCATTAATGGAGGGGCTTGTTGATCACTGTGTATCTCTGAATAATCCACAGTTACCACAACAGCGGAGCGTAGACACACCGAACATCTGTATGTATAGACACAGAAATGCACAAAACAGCAAGAACGCCCCTTCAGAAAAAGCCCTTGGGATGTTGTTGGCTCTCACACAGTCCTAAACTTTTGCACGGAGAAAATACAGACATTTAAAATGTAGCACTTGAAATTATCGGAGTCTTTTGTAAAACAGAGCGAACTACCAGAGCACAAGGAAAATTTCTACAGAACTTGGCGGCCGCTGTGTTTTTTGCTTTGTTTTCTTTTCGTTTGGTTTGGTTTTTTGGCTGCCCTTTGTAGTATCCTTAAAATTTATTTTCAAGGTTAAGAGTTGTTGAGAATCGTCCTAATTCTACTTATTTGTTTGGAAATTGATAGAATTATTGCATTGTGGAGAATGCAGGAACTGAAAAGTGATATAATAATGTAGGATTTCTTCTGGCTTTCCTAGTGACCTGAATTAGATATCGTTTTCCAAAGGTCATATTGGCCGTATGAGGTATACCCCAGACTGACGCTTGCATCTCTATATATTAGCAAGCAGATAGATATTCTGAAAAATGAAATGACTTGCGTCTTCTCCCTATTTCTCCACTGGTATAGATAATCTTAAATTCAAAACCACAGAGCAATTTTGCAAAGAAGCAGATAGGCACAACATTCCAGCCTCAATGTCCTTGATACTCCTGGCTCAGAAAACTATTTTCATAAACTGATCAGCTTCCCAAGAACCTAGTGTGCCTTCTTACTTTTTCTTCTCAATACTCATTTCTGAGTTGAAAAACTTGCTTAACACAGTAGTCTTCTGAAAGACGGTGGCTACACCCAGATTGCTCAGTATTCCGCCAGACTTGCAGACGCCTCTGACGTGGCTGACTCAAATTCTTTCACGCAAAATATCATACTCCCTCTTTCGATGTGACACTCCTTCTCTGATGATACTTTGCAATGCGGTGGCCATATTTCTTATTTGGGTAATAAGCCAACACATTTTTAATGTCTAAAGAAATTTGCAAATGTATAGTTCCTTTCTTTGGAAATAAAATCTGATTGTCAAAATAAGCAGTGAATATGGATTCATGGAATGACTGAATCCCCCCCACAAAAAAAATAGAAAAAAATATATATAGAGACAGACACAGTGTGAGGGACCAAGGGATTTTGTGACCAAGTTTGAGTTTTTCTTTCCACCTCCTCTCTTATGGTTCAAATCCTTTGCCAGATCTAAGAGCATAACTCTTAAGCAGCATAAAATTGGCTGCTTTCTTCTCCAAAGACATAGTTCAAAGAGTGACTAAACCGACGTCTGGTGAAGGCCAACTCTGCCTAGAATGTTCAGGAATTCCCTGTGTCTCTACAATGATCCATGCTGACCTCCCTAAACAGCGCACTCTTTCAATGGCTCACTCTCTCCTTAGACTTAGTAGATCAGTTGCACTGAAGGGAGGTCTATGTTATTCCAAGAGCTGGAGAGGCCCACAGACCCTTTCCGAAAGTCCTTTTAGTCATTATTGCAATAGGTTGTGATCTGTGACCTGATCACTGTGGGTAGTTGATGGGCATGGAGGTGAAGTGCTCATGAACAGCAGGGAAGTTCTATGGTTTTTTCAAGAGCCAGCGAGGTGATGGGATCTGATACCACTGTCCATGACAGCATGGCATGGTGACTGGTCATGCAGTCCACTCTTCTGTCAACTCCTTCTTGAAATGTGTGAGTGCAGGACACAGAAAGAAGAATCAATACAGGTGCGTGACCCAGTGTCAGAGAGAAAAAGTAGTAAGCAGAACTCTGAACAAGAAATCACTGGCCAGAGCGAGAAAAAAGGTGAATGTGACTAGTAGTCAGAGAAGTGATAATAGAGGAAAGAGAACAAGAAAGAAAATCCAGTGACCACGATGGAGAACATCATCATGAGGGCAATTGGTAGCTGTTACTTTACAGCTCCGGAAGCCTTGCATCTGAGCCACACGGGATTCATTCTACTCTCTAGAGCTAACAAAAAATAAGCGTTAACAAGTGAGTCCATCTGGAAGACTGATAAGTGAGGTTCCAAGTTCCACACCTGCGAGGACGCTTTATTCTTCTGGCTTCTTCAGGTTTTCTGCAGTAAATCTTAACTATCTGAGGAAAATTTGCATGCTAGCGAGAGCCAATGCATTCTGCAAGACACTTGCCATATATTGGCTTTTAAAAAAGTTTGCTATCAAAGAATCTGTAATTTTTCCTGTTTCCAAGCCAATTTTAACAACATCATTGCTTTATCATTGCTGTATATTGATTTATTAGAAAGTTTATAAAATGTCAAATATAAAACAGAATAATTATATTTTGATGGTAGAGAAGAAAGAGTTTGAAGAGATATAGGGGCTCAAATATTAGTCAAGGAACATAGTGTATGTTTAGAATTGTATTTCATGAATATTAATATGGTTCTCATCACCATTCTAAGCACAAATTTGGTATATCATAAATATTAACCCTAAGAATTCTCATTCACATAATCATCAGAACAACCTTGTAAGGAGGTACAATTGTCCCCCTTTCATAGATGAGGGAAGTGAGATGCAGTGAACTGAAGGACACTGTCATGGGGCTCACAGAAGGTGAAGAGAGGAGTGAGGGCAGGGCGAGAACTCACCAATCTTGCTCCAGAGTGGGGCCTCTTCTCCTTCATACTGTGCTTCCCTTCAAATTCAAATTTAAAAACTTGAATGTTAATGTATTACCAAATATTTAAGCATTGTTGGTAGCAACATGAAATGTGTGTGTATGTACATAAATATGTATGCATATGCATATTACATATATATATATATATTCCTTAAATCTAAGACATTTATAATCTTGCTCATATGCCAAAACAAGATGCTTGTAGTCAAGATTATTACTCTTAGTCTACTTTTCTCTGTGTTCAAAGCTACTCATTTAATGTTAACTAGCATAACACCATTCTCGTATCCCCAGACGTAACAGTAATACCGTGAGCCCTCTCTGTCTTAATGTCCATACAATGAGGCTTAGGAAGACTAGAGATCTGAAATCCACAGTCACATATAAAATGAGATAAAAGCCTAAAATTCAAAAATAAATATTTTAAAACTATAGACAGCATCTTCTTAGTCAGATAAATGAAAGATCATTATAGCCTTATCCATCAAAAAATAGCTTCCAGGAAGAAGTCAGATTTGACCTTTTTTTCCTAAATCCCCACACTGATTTATGGACATTATTCCAAAACACTGAGGGGCAAGCTTGGGTTGGGGCTATACTTCCTCTAAACTACCTGGAAAAGGCATCAAGACCAAAAAGTTCAGAGACATTCTTACTTGGTGGGAAAAGAGCAGGACATAAATTTGGATAAATCAGGTGAAGCTTTATTAAAGAAGTTCTGAAAAACAGTGTAGGAGTTTGGACTAAATGTGATAAGAAACAAGGCTGTGAAGGTTGTCAAGAGGCAGAGGGGATGATGAAAGCAGTGCTTGGGGAAGATTAATCTGTCAATGGTTTGCAGGATGGATGCTATTTTAAAGATTGTATATTGTTATAGTATTTTATGTTTCCTTGGGGGTGTTTTGTGTATACTTTTCTCTCCTCTGTTAGAGATTATAAACTCCTGTAAGGTATAGCCTGTGCTTTCAGCTTACTCTTTCAATTTCCCTCAGAGTTTAGCTCAGTGCTGGTCTGTTACTCTTGACGGTTAAAGTGCGGAACAGCTAACAAATAATGGGGCATATTCAAATATTTCAGGCTCTTTAGAACAAAGCGTAATGCCTTCCTTGGGATAAATTAAAAGATTTTTTTTTTTTTCCTGCGTTATGTTCTTGCTGTTTTTCCTGAATCAGAAATTTTGGAACTCTTTGTCCAATGACACGAGTAGTTATTTAAAAGAAGAGGAAGGCTAACTGGGAAAAGACAAAAAGTAAGAGGACATTGTCCACGGGAGATAGCTTGTTAGGGCACAGAGACTCCAATAATGTTAGTGAATGCCCTACAGTTCTACGTGGGTAGTAGACTGGATACGTCACTAACAATAAAAACTGGGAATTTAAAAGTCTTCAGAATCAGATCATATATTCTTGTAACTGTATTATAGCCCAACAATTTTGCTTCCATATTCTAATTCTGTCACATGGTGGGCAGAAGCTTTAGGAAGCACTGTTCACAGGGCTGTGACTCCATTTCTTAGCTCAAATTTACTTTAAATAAATTAATTTTATACTGTCTTCCCTGTTAGAGGATGAAGCAATGATAGTGCATAAATCCTGTCTGTCAGTCTCAACTTAGTTTGACATCTTCCTTGAAGGGAGAGAGAAATGGAAACTCAAAGAAAAGTGACTAGTGTACTGCAAAAAGCTAATGAATGGGAGAACCACTTAGTTGGGAGTAGAGGGTCACATTCTAGCTGTTGTGCTCTATCCTCTTTTCTCACCTGTCATTTGTTTAAGGAATTGAGGTTCTTTATCTGTCTCCTCTCGCAAAAGCATAAAACCAAATGAAAATTTTTATCCAGATCATTAGATTTCTGGGTGTATTTATAGACACAAACACAAGCTTCTTTTACTTCTGGAGTCTAATTTTCCCTCTGTGACACTAGATTTGCCAAAGGGAAAATAACTGAACATCCTCCGGGGCAAACCAGCATTGGTAGAAGCTGCCGCACTCCGTTACTGCTTCATGCCTACTGTATGAAAGTAATTCATCCATCTGATTTTATGATGCAATGGATCAAATCTTAACTTCATACCTCCCTTTCAGGCTTGATGCTCTGTGCATGCGTATTTCCACTGGGTCTGGGTAATGTATTTGTTTCTGTGGTTTCTTTATGATCATGGCTGGCTCCTACTTAGATAATCTCCTCCACCTCCACAGTGGTACTCTTGGTAATGGAAAGTTCAGCAAGCACTAGAGTTTACATCACCATATACTGCCAGTTAATGGCCGCTTTATTAGGTATCTCCAGTGAGATGATGGGCCATCAGAGGGCATTAACACCTGGATTTACAGTCCTCATGATGGAGCACATCGAAGATCTTTACTAAGCTGAATTACTCAATAACCTCGTAGAAACATAAATAATCAAGAAGCCTCATTTTCAAGCCTAAAAGCCAGGAGTCTGTCTTACTAATTGACCATGATGGAGTTGTAATAGTGAAATACAACACAGGAAAACTCTCCGGAATGCTGCCTTGGGCATATAGCATCAATAAAGCAATGGTTATCCCATTTCCAGCCCCAAATTCTTAGGAAAGGTCCCTTCAAGGCAGGCCCATGTTTTGAGATGCAGATCTATAGGGAAGTGTTTTAAATGTCTAGTTATTTCACAGAATAATTTGAGGAGAACTATCTCCATGTAATTAAATGTGAGCTCCAAGGTATTTCCAAAATGCTTCTAGGCTTCTCAGAATTAATTTATAGGTTTCACATACCCAATGAGATTAGTTAATTCATCAAAAAGGTATCATAAGGCAAAATAGAATAGAATAAAGTGGAATGGAGTGGAATAGAATAGAATCAGAATGGACTTAAACAACTGATTCCTGGAAGTAAACGATTTTCCCTATACTTTCAAAATAAAGAAGAAAAAAGTGAGGGATTAATAGATAAGTAGACAGTTTGACCAATGCTAATGTTAATAATAATTACTTATTTCTCTAGTGTTAAAACTTTATGATCATAAAATAATTCATTTTTAAAATATAAGATATGTATTGCTTTCATCTTACGGATTTAAAACTGAAGCTTAGAAGAACTAAGTCAAATCAGTGAGAGTTCCCATAGGTTCTTATTCTAAACTAGTGCCTAAGCTTACTTAAGATGGTCTAGTGTGTTTTATTCTTCCCTGTCCATTCGGGTCATGCTCAGCATTGGGCTATGATAATTTTATATGTCTCTAAAACCAATGAGATTAGGGAAGGGTTATTCCTCTGCCAGTTTTGATAGATTACTTTCTGCACTATTGGTCAGATTCTGACCAACCAGGATTAGTTGTTTGAAAAAATAGTATTTATATTTCAACCTGCATTACTAGCAAATAAAATAGTAACACAGTCTTCAGAGTAGTGATCATCCAAAGATTCTACAGTTTCCTAATGACAAAACTCATAGTACATTTTTAAACCACACAGATAATTGAGAAAAATGCAGATTTGCTTCTCATTTTTTCAAAATTAATGATGTAAGATCAAAGTGTGATGGCTTGTATCTAGGTGTCCTCACAAAGCCTTCATGCACTCATAGGAGGGTCTTTTCGTATCAAAGTAGGGCATGTGAATGTAAATTCAGGGTGTATGAATATGGAGTATAGCTGTGTGATAACTAAATTGGTGCAGTTATTGGTTTAGCAAACTTCAGGGTGTGGAAAATAGGAAGGTCCGCACCGCATGTGTGGCATCACCTGAGAACTTTGCAAGCATGAAAGAAAGGCTTGCTGCTGCTGCTTCAGTGCTTGCTGCCGCTTCCTGCCTGCCCTGTCATGAAATGTTTCTCCTCTGCCATGACCCTCTGCCAGGCCATCCTGCCTTGCAGCCAGCCAACTATGGATTGCATTGGAACCTCTATGAACTGTGAGCTAAAGTAAACCTTTCCTCCATTAACTTTGGGTGTTTGGTATTTTGTCTTATCCTAGCATAGCAAGAAGTGATTAAGACACAAGGTAACAAGTTAGTTAAGGACATTTGGTGGCTGTCTTCATTATTTTATTGCTGCAGGGAGAAATACCCACACCCACAAGTTAAAGGATGAAAGGTTCATTTTGGCGTACAGTTTGTAGATGTTTCAGTCCGTAGTCATCTGTCTCCAAGTCAGGGCAGCGTGGTGCAGGGGCAGAGGAGAAACAGCTCCTGTCATGGTAGGAAGGTAGCAGCAGCCTGCCTTCTACTTTGCCTTTTATTCCATCCAGGCTATAGACCTATTTGTTGGTGCCACCAGCACCCACGGTGGGTTTTCCCTTTTCAGTAAATGTATCATCCACACCCAGAACCATGTTAAACCAATCGGTGGACTAATCCAGTTTCACATACCCATGATTCAGTCGCTCCCAAAAGCCCCACCTATGAGTGCACGAGGCTTTGAGAGGACATCTAGGTAGAACCTGTAAAAAATGTCCTTATATTTTTACCTGAGATTAAATACCATTTATTGCCTTTAGAACAAAAAGAAGTTGATCATTTCTTGATGCTCCTTTACTAGGCTCGAGTCCTTTCTTTTTTTTTTAATGTAGTAAAATACATTATTGCCATGAACAGATTACATGAGATCTGCTAGGATCACGGCAAGAGGAGTTTTGTTTTCGCCTTGTAAGAGTAAAACATAAAACAGTACTCAATTCTCCTTTGTCTCATCTCCTTTTTCTCACCTGCCATCCTATTGTCTTCATATTCCTTTTCTCTTTTACCATCTTGGCCTTCTACTATTTCATTAATGCTGAAGAAAACAGTTATATTACATTGAGTTAAGATTCTGCACACAGTCATTTGTGTCGCCAAACTTTTAAAAACTTGAAAAGATAGTAGCCCATCAAAATATGTTCAGCAGATGTTAGGGTTTTCTGAAATAAAATGTGTTCAAGGATGTAGATTCACTTTAGGCACTACTTTGCTGGAAATCTCTGCTACCAATGTGATTGCTGTGTTAAAATGAAGGTAGCGCAGGAGAGAAAGCAAATAGAGTAAGTTATCACTAAGTAAAGGAAATGAAGGGATACAATTTTAAGAAGCAATAAGGGACAGACACCAAAGGAATTTATGTTAGAGTCTTTGCAGAGAGAGTAATTAATACATTGCATATGGAATCAACCCATCGAGGGATGCAATGGAAGTAATTAGTATGAAGTTTTAATAAAGGAGTTAGACATGTATTTAGAGGGAAGAGAACACTGTGATGTACGATTAATAACTCTGAGGCTGGGACAAAGCATACAGGACATGGGCTTTCTGACTGCTTTTCCCTATTCACACATCAGCTAGTCAGCTAAGAATGTGCCTTAGCGAATATTTTCTACAGCAGCCTCCCAGGAGCGACTTGTCTGTAGAAATCAGGGAAATCTAAAAACAGCTCTGTTCTGTTTCAGAAAGGTAAATGAACTTTCTATGGAAAGCAGAGGTGTGAAAAGCTTTAGACAAACTCATTACAAGGTCCAGCACACACTTAGTGAATGGAATTGTGACTTAGAACCTCATACTGCCCAATGTCCCTCGGGTCCAGGAACAGCAGATAAAGTACAAAGACGGGGCATTCAATTAAATCCTATTAATGAATGGCAGCATGGCTTATCCTACACTGCCATTCTTATGCTATCCCTGCTCCCAGGAATACAGAGGGAAACTGAGACTATAAACTGGGACTATCATTTGTAAGTATTTGTATATATAGTTCCCTGTTTCTGAGCAAGTGACTGTACCATCCTAATAAGAATTTTGAAATTAGCAGGTAAAATCTGTGCTTGGCAGCCAACTCTGGTGTACCCAGGTGAGCAAGCATGTGAATTCTTAAGCGTTTGGCCAGCTCTGTTGACTACAATTTACCTATGAATGATCCACTGGGTAAAACCAACTCTGCTCTGTGTTTCATTGCTTGCAGAAGGAAAAAAAAAAAAAAAAAAAAAAGAAAGAAAAAAAATAAAAAGAAAAACTAACAGAGGGAACAATCTTCCTTACGTCCACCTGGATAGCATTCCATGGCGGTATCTGCTACCCAAAATTTGTCATCAGTTATTTTGGGAAATAGTCTTTTCTGACAGTTGGATCCCACATTGATATGTGTCTATCAAAAAAATGGGTGAATATTTGTTGAGGATTATGACATTTACTGTTCATTTAACATTCTCATGTAATTGCCACAAAAAAGCAAGAAAGTGAGTATTAATAATAGTATTTCATAGATGCAAAATTGTCTTATAACGCTGGTAGGTGGCACAACCGATGTTTCAACCAAAGTCAGGGCAATTTAAAAGTCGGGTGCTCTCCGAAAGCAAAATAAAATGTCGTGAACTGAGAAGGTAGAGGACGTAATCTCCTCTGCTTTTCCCTCTTCTGCACATGGAAGGGACCAGCCCTGTCTGTATAGGGACTTACATTCATGACAGTGGGAGGCAGTACAAACTGTGATTTGGTTAAATGCACAGAGCAGTTCTTTCTGCTTTAAGTGAAAGTGTATAACAGGTTACATGTTTCATGTAAAGAACCAGAAAGTCCAATGTTCTTATTTAACTTACAAAAAAAGAAATGTTAGAAAGGAAATTAGCTGTCTCTTTCTCCTTTTTTGCTGTGTCCTTTCTTTACAAGTATAAATTTGACCTAATGTGAGGAGGAGATTTTTAATGCTCTTGAAAGATTATCCCTAGACGAAGTGTACTTTACCCATGCAGGTATTCAGAACTGAGAAAAAATGCAAGAAAGGGGTGAAAACCATGGCATTTTGTATGAAATATCTTAGTTGGATTAATAAAGATGTATGTGGATTTTTCCAGAACTGGTTTAGAAAATGTTATACTTTGATTTAAGAAACAAAGATTGGTAGAGATTAAGCGGAAACCACATGAATACTCATCAAAGAAACCTAGATTTCAATTTTATTCATCCATTTCTCCATTCAGCAAATGTTTAGTGAGCACTAACTGTCTGGTCACGATCTTATGCGTGGGTGGTGTAATGTTGAACAATAAAATATAATTTTGTCCTCATCAAGCTTACATTCCAGTGAGGAAGACAGACATGTAAAATGAGCACAATGTGGGAGAAATCCTATGATAAAAACAATGCAGTGATAGAAAATAAAAGGCAGAACAACACAGGAAAGAATTGGTAAAGCAAAGAAATAGGAATGGCTTTTCTGTTGCTATTCAGGAGATATAGAAGAATAAAGGAAGACGCTGGGTAAAGAAATAATTGATGCTCCTGCTAAAGATGCACGTCTGCAGAGGTTTTGGAGTGGGAAGGAGCTTAACTTGCTGTAAGAAGTGGGGGAGACCAGTGTGGCTGAGGTGAGGTAAAGGACTGGGGGAGAGCCTGGAGCCTGGAGAAACAGGCTGAACCAGCATAGCCCCGTGAGAGAGGGGTGACCAGGTCAGTTCACCTAAATCTCTTGGTTGGAGATCAAGAATTAATTGAGAGTCCAGAAAAAAAAAATAAACAAAAGCAGAGAAATCAGCAAATAATTTACTCCAGGATTCTTCTAAGATATATTTGCAGCTTGAGGTACAGGGATGATAGGAGAGAGAAGTGGTAAGAATTCAAAAAGACTGTTGCTCTGAGGTGAAGAAATTACGCTGATGAACTGGACACTGTTTTAGGAGCTGGTAGATGGTATTCCTTTCCTTTTGGGGGGAGGATGTCGGGATCATTATCTCAGAGATAAGAAAGCAGCAGTACAGATTCAGGAATGGAGTGACTCGCGAAAGATCTCTGATTTTCACTGGTGAATCCGGATCTGCTTTACTCCCAAAGACTCAGAGATGCAATCAGCACTAAATCATCATCTTCTTGATTTTCACTAATTCTGAAAAGTATTACCTGACTTTGACTTGGTTCTTGAGACTAAGCTGTTGGGAGGCAGGAAGGCACATGGGAAAACCTGGGGATGAAATATAGATAGAATCAGGTGGGAAGAAACACGGTGACTTCCACTCTCATGTAGGTCTCTGAGGCTGATTTCAGAGCTTCGTAAATCAGCAGACTTTGGTAGTAGGTGAAAAGAAAGAGCTAAAGCCGTGAAGAACCTGAAGGAGACTGATAACAGTTGGGAAGTGGAAGTAGCTCAGAAGTTGCGATCTGGACAATAATGTCCCCAGATCAAGGAATTCAAAACTGCACTGGGGAATAGCTTCTCTCTTCAGTGCAAATGAATTTCCCAGAACCATTGTCATCTGTGTCTCCATTTATAAAATGTGGCATTTTTACTCAGGTAACTATTTATTCAATGAATATGAATTCCTGGGCACCTTGTATGTCCCAGGCTGTTAAAGCTAAGAAGTAGTCAAGTGACATTCTTTATTCGTGTGGAAAGAAGAAAACCAGTCATGCATTCCCCACCAGACAACAACAGAGGCCCATGGCAGCTGCTCTGCTGATCAATGCTCACCCACCCCAGACAAATGCTCTCCTGTCTTCCGGTTGCTGTCAGAACACACAACATGAAGAACCTGGAAAGCACCCTCATCTTCTTGGAATATTTTTTCTCAGGCCACTAGAGAATGTAGATTAAGAAACATACCAAGATGAGTCAACCAAGTACAAAATTTAGTGTCATACTGAAACACTGCAGATGACTTTTTTAAATTTTGGAGTATACTCAAATGTATTGTTTAACCTAGAAGTTCTGTAATGCCTTATTGTCTTGTCTGGCATCTAGTAAAGCTAAGGTTAGTAATTCCAGGCAAACTGAAACATTCGAGAGTGGGCCTCTGACTCCTAATTAACCAATGGCAGGAGACTACGCTTCAGCGAAACTTGGGTTTCTTGCTCTGTTTTCCCCATTGCGACATTCTCTCATTAATGCGACACCAGTGTCTGCATATGCTGAAAACTTCAAATGTGTTGTGGTGACTGCTTGGGCCAGGAAGCCTCACTCCTGGCTTACACTTCCACCTGCATCTCTGCTGACATCTCCTGGCTCTGTCATCTTCCCGGGGCCCTGCTGAGCTCATAGCTCACCCTTGAAACTTCATGAAAGTCTGGTCTCCGGTTCAAAAGCCAGAAGGCAGCAGATCTGCACTTCCGCTGAACCGCAGGGTGTCATGGCGATTGTTACCAAGGAATGGAGGTGAAAGACAGGTTACAAGGGCAAGTGAGAAGCTAACTGTTCCCTTATGCTGCACTCCAGAGCACATAAGAAGTTGTCTGGATTATTTGTGTGGAAGAAAAGAAGGACGGGAGCTATGGTTGAGCAGAGCAGGTGCCTACCTGTTGAGAGTGATCAGGAAACTACACTCACCTCTCGCCTATCCCAACAGAGCCTCTTTTTTCTTTGGTCAGTTCCTCAGAGCCTAGAACTTCGTATAAAAACTAACTGGTTAAGAAAGAAAAATAGGAGCTGCTTCAGTCTAACTTCAATTTCCTGCCCTATTTCCCTATTGCAAGTTCTAACTCGTGGAACAGCAAAAAAGAAAAACAGTAGGAAGAATGCCTCACTCTTCTCAGTTGAAATTGATAGAAAGAGGTTCATGTGGAATAAATGAGCAGTCAGAGCTAGATGGAACGAAGAAATAGCTCCAAAACAAATATGTTGTGCCTACTGCCCTTTGTTAGACCCCGTGTTAAGCACTTTTACTTTTGTATCACGTAATTTTTAGATGCATTCTGTGTTACAGATGAAAAACGAGTCAAAGAGATTATGAATTATGCCTAAATGGAAAGTGGCAAAACCTGAATATGAACAGAGTCGTTGGACCTTGAAAGGAGATGTATACTGATGAGAGTGGGCTTTGCAAAAGAAAGTATCCTCCGGGATCTTCCCAGGGGACGATGCGTGGGTTCTCCCATGACCATTTCTCAGAATAAATGTTCCCCTTCAAAAGGAAGTGCCACTTTGCTTGATATGATGTCGCGATTCTGCGCTCTGTAGGGCCGGGTGCTCCCTCCATTGTGCCTGTTCAATCGAGGTAATAAGTGAGTCACTTGAATAAAGAAAGTAGAGATTTATGATTAACTCCACAAAAGACCTAAAATAGCCAAAATTGAGATCTTCTGAAAGTATTTCCTCTCCTGAAATGTATTGCCTGACACACATCTGCAGATTGAACTAAGTTAGGTTACTGCCACTACATCACACAGTCATATCTTTTTTATATTTTTAATTAATTCTTATGCATCAAAGATTGTGTTCCATTTGTGTTCCTTAATGACGTCCACTCAAGTAGTTCCTACATGGTCTTTAGAAACTATGATCAGTCTGGGAAAAGCTGAGTTAATGTATTTTTATGCAAATATGACTTGATTGGGAGGGAAAAATGATACTTTGAAGAATAAACTAACTGGACAAGTTAAAGAATTTAATTTTAAACAATTGCATATATATTTATCTCAAACCAGTAGTCTGATTGCCTTGCCTCTTACTGGAGTATAATGTAACAATTATGAATCTTTTTTTCTTTTTTTTTGGTAGGGGATGGAACTCAGGGCCTTGAGCTTGCTAGACATGCATTCTAACCACTGAGCTAAGTCCCCAGCACCATCAATTATGAATCTTGTCCTCAAAGAACATTAAAGACGGAATGGATTTCTGCAATATACACATAAATAAAAGAACCCAGTATTGTGCTTTGTTCTTGTGCGTTGGTCACTAAAAACACGTGCATACAAATTAGCATACATATCATAGTCATTCACAATATTAAAAGTATAACCCTTTACTAATTGCTTGTTCTTCTTGGATCTAAAATGGAAGCAAAAAGAAGTCTCTCCTCCTTCTTTCTAATACTGTTATAATCCAGATGTCTATTTTATATCCCATTTCCTCAAGGATTTATTTGTTAGCCAGCTGTTAAAATTGAAAACATCTGCAAATTTATTTTACATTAAAATGTTAAAGAATAACAATGCGAAGTGTTATTTTTTTAAGTGGTCACATGAGGTCTTAATAATTCTAAAGTCAGAGGTATGAATATCTATCAGGTGCAGGAAAAGGAAGGTTTCCTGTGGACCAGGGTTATTACTGCTAGTTCTCACTTTGCCAGATCCGGGGGCTCTGGGAGCTCACTTATTTTCTTGGATTGAGGAAACAGGAAACAGAAGCAAATAATCTCCTAGTTTCTTCTACAGGTAGCTCTTTTTCAACTCCTGTTTTACAACTCATAAATATTTCGGGGCTCCTGACAGAACAGTGACAATGATAATTTTCCTTAGCATCCCTCGAAAAACCTGATTCGGAGTGTACTGAAGCTTTTAGCATGCTTCTTTGCTCTGCTGTTTTTCTTTAGATAGATGATGATAGATAAATGGATAAAAAATTAACTTCTTCCCGATATTTCCATATTCTAATCATAAGCACTCAGCTTCCAAATAAAGCCAGGAATCCAGGCAGTGTAGACGAAGTTGTGTGTTACATGGAGATGTGTGTGCTTCTTCTCCTGAATGAGCTCAGCATATGAAATTCATTTCACCTTTACCTTCAAGTTTGATGAACCCGGAGTGACAATGTACTTTTCCTTTCAACAGAATGGTTTATACTAACAATAAAACAAGGAAAACATTGGAATCAACAGAGATTAACTTCTTTTGACTCTCCCTGGTGAGAATGTAAATTGACAGTTGTCACTTTACAAAGCTGTAACTTCACTACAATGGAGAGGCAGACCAGACCATCAATTGCACCTTTTCTGTTGAGTACTGGAGACACAAAAAAAGTTGAACATACTTCAGAGTATTAACTGAAGGGTAGCTATTATGTTTCCCATGGAAGAGTTCAAACTGAAAATTTTTGAAACCAAAGTCAGAATCCTATTTTACTCAAAACATTCCACATCTTATCTCTTTGCTGATATATACAGTAGTTTCTCTGATTTGCCTCAAATCGTCTCATATTTTCTAATGATGTTAAGAAAAAATAACGTTTTGTTTAGTTCCTCAGGTCAATGTTGTTCCTTAGTGTCAGACACAGGAAAAGGCTGCATAATTATTTTGAAATATAACAAACCAACTTAAAATGCCTTAATAGTAAACACAAGCAGATGTTTTAAGTATATTACTTAGCCATGCAAGAAATGAAAAAAAAAATCCAATTGTCCTTTCAATTTCATACATATGTTGGTATATACAACCCAGAGTAAAATAGTTTTTGCTTCTCAAAACACACACACACACAAACACAGACACACACACACACATATATATATATATATAATATTTCCATAATGGTCTCCACTTAATCTGATATTTATAGTGAAATGTCTGGAACTTGTCTTGCAAATACTATCCCTGCTAGGTACATCATGATATTTATATACAAACATCATGTATTACTGAAATGATGATTTCAATTTAGTGAAATAGTGTGAGAGGTGTTGCTTTTGCCATCTTGGTAACAAATCATCATTCATAAGACTTCTTACTTCAAACAGATTGTTGAGGCTCATAAATACGCAGAAATATGATTAGATGATTGAAAAGTGATTTAATGATTTAAAATAATAGGGCAGAAAAGTGAAAGCCATTTCTATGAAAAAGCAAAAGTACAGAGCAATTATTCTACAAAAAATATTTTTTTCATTCACAGAGATATAAGAAAACTATCTTTCTTTTTTGGGGGGAGGTGCTGAGGATCGAATTCAGGGCCTTGTGCTTCCTAAGTAAGCACTCTACCACTGAGCTAAATCCCGAAACGCCCAGAAAACTGTCTTTCTTAGGGCAATTTTCAATCTAATTCAAATGATCAGATCATTAAGAGGTTCTACGAAGGGTTCAAAAAGAGATAAAATGTTTTATAAATTTTAAAACTCCTGTAGTAATCATATTAATGTATGTGCACAGCTCAAACAATGAATTTGAGAATTTAATTTAAGGAATAGAAAGACTCTCCAGTAACAGAGAAGAAATAGCATCAACTAGACAATGCAAGGAATAAGGACTGAGCAAATGATAACGCGTGCACTACAGAGAAAAAAGATGGGAGTGAATAATCTACTTGGGATTTTTGAGCCCCATGTCTTAAATGTGAAATATGCCAGCCATCTTTAGTTTATTATTATTATCATTACAAATGCAAAGATGTTAAATATGAAGATGCAAACTGAATTGGATGTCCAAACGTTATAAATGAACATGAGATCTGCCATCCTCGAAGAGAGGAATGATCTATATTGTTATTATCCTGAAGAAGGAGGCGATTTGTACAGCAGTGACAGTGCATTCAGCTCTGTACGGTGGGTGGACGGTACCTGTCTCGGTTCAGTAGGCTTCTTGTCTAAATAAGACTGAATGCAAACGAAGGCTAAGACAAAAACTAAATTCATCATCAGGGATACAAAATTGAACTCATCTATTTCACTGATTTAGTTCTGGATGTATTTTGTCCAAAGGTATTATAGAAAGAAGAGATGCCTCTTGTCTTCCTTCCAACAATCAGAGATGTTCAGATTTAAAACTCCAACCCCATATCTCCCAAGATCTCACCTGAGTGACTCTGGCCCTTTATGCCTTCATCTTTTCAACCTCATCTGTCACCTAGTCCTGGAGATCACTGCCAGGTGCCTGTAGCTTGTATGCATGTCCAGCACGTCTTCTCATTGGCAGATGTTCCCTCTAGGCTCACGTGATTGGGGAATAGAATGAGCAGCCATCCTTACTGGGGCGGGGGTTGAGATGGTGCAGCCAGGTGAAATCACTTGTGTGATTAATGAGTGACAGATGTTCCAGCCCTATCAGGATCACACTCAGAAATCTTCCTCTGTTACTCCCTTCCGTGAAGTTTCTCTGTAGATTGTGAAATCTCTGGGCATAGAGAGAAGGGAAATAAGAGTTCATCTCAGACAGAGCATTGTTATTCATTCAACAAATCCTTTTAATAAATATCTACTAATCTCTGAGTTGGGCCTCTGAGGAAAGCTAGGCATTTTATCTATGGAATGAAGTATGGGAGGGCAGTGTGGAATGAAGGATCAGACATCAAGACAAGAAGGTGCATATTTGAAAGAAAGCAGGCCAACCAATTTAATAGGAAAAAAGAGATGCTGTCTGGTCTCTGTCCACCTCCGTTCATGACCCTTCACATGTCACACTCATCTCTGTGCACATATGTGCTTGTATATTCCATCAGTGAACGTCATGCTGTAGTTAGGAAATCTGGTCATCTTGGCAAATGATTTTTTAAGTTACTCTCTTTTTCCTGATGGCCAATTGATTCTGTAAAGTGTAATAAGTGAATAAAGGGCAGATTTTGGTAAGGGGAGAAAGAGAAGTAAAATGATAGAAATGGAGAGGAAGATATATGCGGGAAGTCCTAGAAATACAAGGATGCGGGAGTACGGGAATTGAAAGGAGACGTTGTTTTCCAAATAGAATGTGGTAAAGAATCCTCTCTCTCACTGACTTCTCCTGGTCTCCTCTAACGTAGTTCCCCAAGCCTGCGTCAAACTAATGATATCAGGGTCAAAAGAGCCCTCTCTCCTTCCTAAAATAAATAGTGACAGAGCCACTAACCCAGATACACACACATAAAGAAATACAACTGCAAGACAAAAACAACAGTACCAGAAAACAGTACTTGATTTTTCATCGAACAACCTTCTCCCATCATGTGAGTCGCGGATCGCTTTTCAGTAACACTGACCCAAAGCAGGGTCTTCCGTGTCTTCGCTGAATCCCTGGCCTCTGCACTGTCCTGTATTTGATCCCGAACCTGTAGCGTGCCTGTCTATTTTTATTCTAGAATTACCTGAACATTTGTCTAGCATGAAACCTTTTGCCGGAGTAAACACACACCATTTTTGGAACATATTACACATTCAATAAGTTTATTGAGTACCTGAGTGGGTTGGACATAGCACAACTCACCAATTACAGTTGGAGAGACAACCCAAGGTAGAGAGAAAAATGAGTGAGAAAAGAGCTTATTGTAAGTGACTTTGGTCTAAATCAGAGAGGTAGCAAAATTTATCTCTGGCCTCTTGTCTTCATTCCCATTGTCTCCTCCCACAATTTGCAAATATCAAGTGTCCTCAGGGTACCAGCCATAAGCAGTAGCAAAGCTGATTTAAAGAAAATTAATTTCAGTTACAAAGAAGCTGTAAGGTTTTGTTTATTGTTTGTGTTGGTTAGGTGTCTCTGCAGGAGCATAATTGGTAGACTTTTTCTGTAAATACGTATGATACAGATACAATCAGGGTGGGTCTTCCTCCCCAATTTGCTGGCCTACATTCAGGTTATCTCTGGAAATTCTCACAGACATATCTGGAACTGTACTTTACCAATCTTCTAAGAGTTTCTTAGTCCAATCAAGTTGACTGAACAGGATTAATAGTCACATTGTTTATATATTTGTAGCAGGAAAGCGGAAGGGGATTTTGACTGAACAATGGGTAGCTGGAAGACACATGGACTTTAGCCGAAGAAGACAATTAAAATCCTCACTTTGTTGTATGCTAGTCATGTAAAATCTAAGGCACCCAATTTCACCTTCTTAACATAGTGACAAAAACAGCAATTTAAGGGAGTTATTTTTATTAAATTCCCTAATGGCTTCAAAGTACATAGCACCATGCCAGGCACAAAAGAGTCCTTTAAAAGAATTTACAATAGCAGCATTTCCACTCAATCAATATTATTTCTCATGCTATATTTTTTCTTTCCCTTTCACTTTCCTTTTCAAATTTTCTTTCTTCTTCTATGACACATTGTAATACTCAGAAAACTTAGCAAAGTGGTTTTTACTATAAATTCTTTTAAAGTATTTGAACTAAAATGAATAAAGAAGTGAATGAATGAGAAAATGAATTAGTGACTGATAGTAATGTTCTATCTGTTCTACCCACTCACCTAGTACTCTGACAATATCTTTTTGAATATCATCAGGCTGTCACATCCATCTGGGGCTCAAAACTTTCTTGACTCTCTCTTTTATTAGAATAAGTTACTCTATTTTGGAAGTAAAGCATTACCTTTAATTTCATTTTTCTAAAAAAATCACAGATAATTTATTTCTCAGTGTCCTATAATCTTTAAAACGGAAAATGGATGATCCTAATCAAGGTATTCAAGGAACACGAGATGTCAGTGCTGAGGAACAGTTAGGCTGCTAATCAAATAGCTTCTTTGGTCACACAGATAAGAAGCCGATAAAAACCAGAAGACATTGTGGGCAAAGCCAACTACACAATGACTATGTCAGTGCAATTCTGCAAGTTTTGATGGTTAACATTAATTCCAGTAACATAGACTACTGAATAGGTAAGGGGCCCAAAGACCTTGAATGTTGAAAAGAACTAGAGATCTTCAAAGTCAGACATGCAAGCAAAAAAAACTGTTTTCAATTAAAAAAAAAAAAAATATATATATATATATATATATATATATATATATATATGCATGCAATGGAGACCTGAATAATGTAAAATTCTTGGTTTGAGGAGGAGGAGTCAATTAAGGACTTGCAATCATTCTATTTGTAGAACGCCCATGGAGAATATATTTTAGATTTACCTAATGAGCAGTGGATTGACAGCCCTATTCTTTAAAATAAAAAAAAAAAAAGTCTAATAGGTAATCACAGTGCCAGATGTTAAGGACAAAGAGTAAGATTGTGGAGGGTTAATGATCATGAGGCAATATTCAGTCAGTCATGCAGAAAGTCCATTAGGGGAGAATTTCTGAAGAATGAAGTATTTGGTGTGGGGTTAATCATTAAAAATTAAAAAGAATAATCATGTGGATGATTATTCAAAGGAAAAAGCCAGTGATATAATACAGGTCTCACTCACCAGTATGACTTCAAGTCTCTTTCTTCAAGTCTTGTTTGCTAATCTTCTTTAAACAGGGGATATAAAGGCAACTCAAACTTTAGGAACAACATAAAGACAATAAATATAAACCGATGCATGTATCTTATTGTTATGGTTTGTGTCTAGATGTCCCCCCAAAGCCTCATGTGGTAAGAGATAGCTGGATCTAGAGTGTGTGATTACTAAATTGATCCACTGATCAGTTTGGCATGGTTCTGCTTGGATCAAGGATGTGAAACTAAAATTAAGGGTGGGAGTGCTACCTGCCCTAAGGGCAGGTAGCCTAGATAAGATACAGGAAGAAGCTAATTAGCTGCTTGTTTGCATTGCTTATTTGCATACATTCCTTGGATTCCTCACTTTGCTGCCGGTGGGCTGCCGGTCTGGCTTGCCGATCTGGCTTGCCGGTCCGCCCTGCCTCTGCCATGCCGCCCTGCCTTGGACCCAGCAGACTATAGACTGAAACCTCTGCAGACGGTGAGCTAATAAACCTTTCTTCCCCTAACTTTGAGTGTTGGGTATTCTGTCCCAACAACGAGAGAAAAGTAACTAAGACACTTATTGTACACAAATATCCCAACAAATGTCTCACAGAGTAAGTATCTCAACAGAGTAAAAGGTCTATCAGGTATGAAATAAGGTTACAGAGGAATACTATTTTTTTATTTATTAAGACATATAGTATGTCATATATTTTTCTTCAGTAACACAAATGGAATTAGTGTAAATTAAATCCCTAGAGAATGTCTTTTAAACTAGGAAAATGAGAAATACACACACACACACACACACACACACACATACATATTCTCAGCTATATTCGCACCATTTTCAAGAAAGTATTATTTTGTGATATGTTATTATTAATTTTTCACTTATATATTTTGGGTCATCAAACTATCTTGTATAGTCAAAACCTACAAAATTTAAATATAAAGCTGGCTGAACAATTCTACATAATACAAAATTTGAGTTTAGATACCAATGTTACATGTGAAAAATAAGCACTCCAAGCTTTGAAAGAATTGGTGATTGGTGTATTGTTGGGTTTGTAGTCATAGTTGTTAATTTTGTTGTTTGCCCACAGAGCACTGACCACATGCTTAGGCAGCTCAATATTTAATGACTGCTCATTCTTGATGAAATAAAGTAGTAGGTCTTTGCTTTCTTGGAAGCTCCTAAGTAAATCAGATTATATCTTGATGTCTCCACATGACCAGAGGACCCTGATGATTCAAAAATAGCCTGAAGTAGTTGCACTTGGCCAGCATGACCACTTTGCTTCCTGCTAGACAGTGATAATGGTGGCAGTCTCTCCTCTGGCCTGATGGAAAGGCACAGGTCTCCCAGAGCTGTGGCTTTTGGGTCAACACCTTCACCCCACTCTGCCCATCAGTCTGCTGTAGCCTGGAATTTTGAACTAACTCTGAGAGAGGTAACTTGAGCATCTGTCTCTGTGTAAATATCCATTAATCAAAGAGAGATAAGAACTTGATCTATGCTTGCTTTAGAAACTGAAAAAGATTAATTTCTAATTACCTGTCTATTATTCTCACTTCCTTATCCCAAAGAACATACCTTGACAGTTGCCTGATCTCTCTCACATTCTCAGCATTCTGTTGGTCCCATTGATAGCATTTACACCTGAATAGAAATAAGAAAAACATGTCTGTTTTGATGGGTCAACAAGGACACAGAGAATCTAAATTAGTACAATAGCCCCTGGGGATTCTCTGGGTATGCACAAAGAACAATCAAGGATGCTTGAAAAACCCAAGGACATAAAATCCCAAGTCTAGACAGTGGGATGAAGACCCATAGGAATAGGAAAGCTAGTAATAGGTAGGACATTAAAAAGGGAGGGTTGTTAGTCCTACTCATTCCTAAAAGTTCAACTGGGAAATTTTAATAAAACTGCCAAGAGTTATACAACTATGTCATTCTTCATTTGTCTATAGACGGATAAACAACAGATGTGTGCCAGTTGCTACAGAAAATTTTGCAAATGTATACAGTGTGCAATTTCTATTTTTCAGGAGTAAGTGTCAGAAAAAAAGTCAAAGATGAGAGAACTGTGTGAGAGATCTATCTGCCACAACCAAAAGGAAGCCAGATACACAGGAGTGTGCGTTCTGCAGAGAGAAGAGGGAGGAGGACATGGAAAGGCAAAGAGGAGGAGGAGGACCAGGAGGAGTCCAGGGAGGAGGAGAAACAGAAGAAAGAGAAGTTCTACTGTGACTGTTTCTCTCTTTGGACTCTTAGTGTCTGAATACTCACAGGAGAATCATGGTCAAAAGGCCCCCCGTCCCGTAACTGTAAGGATCGCCGGCACAATGCATGCGATAGCTACTGTCTACATGCACGCCAGCTCCTGACCAGGCCGCGGATCTCGGTCACTTCGGGCCAGCCTCAGTTTGAAGAGGGTCCAGTGTACAACTCAACGAGCTAGTATGCTCCACCTTTCCGCGGGAGCCCGGCTACCTCCAGCCTGGAGTCTCTGCGTGCTGCTCTCCGTCCTGCACCTCGCTCCTTCCACGGGAGGAGTACAGCTGTCCCGAGAGTAGCTCTGGTTCACAAAAGGTTCCCTCCCGCCTCTGGGACGACCAACTTTCTCTTACTCACCCGTGAGAAGTAATGTTCCTTGTCTGTGTCTTCTGGGAGACGCATTTCTGAACTGCCGCTGTGGGCCTAAAGATTTTGCTTCGTGGGTTGAAAGGGTGAGGAGCCCACAGGCGTCTCCGGCCAGACCTTCCAGGCAGGTTCCTGCACCACTGGCGGGCTGTTTCAGTCTCAGGTCATGCCTCAAACTTGACCCTGAACACCCGACAGAAGCTTCTGGAACGGTCTTGCCAGAAAGTACTGTATGGATTTTCCCAAGAAGTGCACACTAACTTGCTGGTCCGCGCTTGTCTATTAGGAGCTGTACACAGTTTTATTGATCCTTACCTACCTTTCTTTCCATCTCTAGGGAGACTCTTCCTCTGTGCTCTACCAAGGTAAGCAGACCACATGTCCCAGACTTCCTCCAAGTGGCTTCGGTGTAGAATTGAATGTTTCGTTTGCCCTTATCACCTCATTACTCCAAAGGGCTGAAGACAAGTTCTAACATCCTAGCTGATCTGCCTTGTAGTCACTATGCAGATGGGCATGATTTTCTTTACAGTTTTCTACCTCCTAAGAAGAAGTAGAAGTTCACTTCAAAATACTGAAACCACAAACTTACAGAACTCAAAGGAGAAATACTACACAGACATGGCAATTTTATCACATCTCACTCATCAACAAGTCATCAATATCAGATAAACTTTTATATTTAAGTAAACTGAGCACAAAATTAGGCAATCAAGAAAATTCATTTTAAAAATGAAATTGGCAACAGCCCTAGACTGTAAATACCTAGGAACAAAAAATATAAATTATTATTGAGAAAATGAGAAGATTTGAAAGGTGAAAAATATATTTTTGGCTTGGAAGACTCAAACACTGTGATGATATTCTCTCTCAAACTCAGCTATAACTGAGACCATGCTGTTTGCAATTCCAGAAGATTTTTCCCCTGAAAATAAGCAAATTATTTTCAAATTTCATATAGAAATGCAAAAGAACAAAAACAAACAACAACAATGACAGCAACAACAACAAAACAGTAGTCATAATGGTGAACAAAGCTGGAGAATGTACATTCAACAGATGTCAAGGTTTACAACGAAGGTGTAGTAAATAGAAGGCGTTCTTGTACCAGGCCATAGAGTACCACACAGGTGAATGGAGCATAGTAGGGAATCCAGAAGCACTTGTACACAGCCAATTTATTTTACGGGTGCTACTGGAATGGCCAGAAGTGGAAGTTATTTTCAGTAACATAATAGATTGAATATACAAACTAAAAATGGACAGTCTGTATATAACATTAGAACTCTTACTCCCAACTTACAGCAACTAGCCTAAAAGTCAAACCATAATTTCTGCAGGAAATTGTCCTAGATTCTAGACCAGAACTACTATAGCAGCAGGCTCTAAACAGCCAAGTCTTGATCGATAACTGACACCTTCCTCATATTAGATGCCTTGTTCCCACTTAGAAGCACCTGGAAAAGGCTGAACATGCTCCTGTAACCAACCACACAAGATGCCCCACTGCAGTTCGCCTGCCTCCAGCCCCCAAGCCTCATTAGCCTCCAATCCATGCAAACCTAAATCTGTTCATTTTGTCTATCATGAAATTTTCTAACTCTTTGGCCTGACTGGCTCCTGGCCCAGTGCAAGTCATTGACTTCCTTACAGTCTCTTACTACCATTCACTTGTTCTCATTTGGGTGATCATATATCTCTAAATGCTACCAGTCAACTGGATCATCTATCTATCTATCTATCTATCTATCTATCTATCTATCTATCTATCTATTTACCTCTGTCACCTATCCATATATGTGTGTGTATGTGTGTGTGTGTATGTGTGTACAAAATTACCTGTTAGCCTAGACTTCCTTCATCATAGCAGAGGGCAAACCAATTCTAGATAGGTCATTAATCTTAATGTAAAAGATAGAATGAAACAGTATAGTATAGTAATACAGGATAATAATTTCATGTCTTACAGGAAGCAAATACATTATTTTATATATTTCACAAAAAATATACCTTTGAAAAAATATGAATTGAATTTCATTAAGTTTTAAAACCTCTAATAATCCAAAACAGCTTTAATATATTAAAAGACAGAGTAGGAAAAGACATTGCAACATGTATTTATCAAAAGATTCATAAATGAAAAAATCCTGTGTGTCAAAAAATATAGCAGAACAAAATTGCACAAAAGGTAGGTGATGGTTTAGATGTGGCTAGATTCCTCCAGGTTAATGTTCTGGAGGCTTATCCACAGTGTAACTGTAGGGGGAGGTGATTAAGACATTGGGAGCACCATTCTCGAGAGGGATGAGTTGAGTCTCTTGGGACTGGATTGGGTGCTGGAAGAATGTGCTGTTATAAGCAAGTCATACTTGCAAATTTAAATTTTGGCCCAGAAGAAAACGTGTGTAAAATTGAGTCCAAAGGAGTATGTGATTACTGAAAATATTAGCACCATTGAAAAGCAACCAAATATTTTGCATCAGGGCAATAGGAAAGATGCTTTGAGTGATTCTCAGGAAATGATCAGACCCTACCCATCTCAGATTCAAAGGTATCAAAGTCTTTTGAAAAACTTTGCCCTTGACAAAAAGTGCCACAGGATCGCCTGCTCATTTGGGGGTACATCCCCGAAGAATTTCTCTGACTTCCATCACCTAGGCCAGTGGTGGCAGCCCTACGACCTCCATACTTCAGCAGCCTGCTTGTTATTGCTGAAAGCTCTAAAAAGTGCAGCACCACTGATCTAGGCATTCAGATGCTGGTGCAGCTGTACTCCAAGGGTTGCAGGCTACTACTCACGTTGGTGGCAATCCTTAGTGTCATTCATGTGATGCTGGCTATTCAAGCATTCAGAATGCAAGAATTATGTGATCCTAAAGGTGTCCCACTCAGAGAAAAGCCTGAAAGGACAGAAAATGTGCTGTGAGAGGGTGATGCATGAACATGTGAGAATGAAGCTGAAGGTGCAGTGGTGATCCACTGAATTTAGAGATGTCAAGAATGGAATATTTGCCAAGGAAAACTGTAAGCAGAAAGTGGAATGGACCCAAGAAAGAGCCCATGTGGGCTGCAACCAGTGAGGTGTCATGGACAGGGCTGCCCAAAGACCTTTGGAGCTCTCATCTTACCAAACTTCCCTCAAGTGCTGGGCGTAGAGCTACAGGATTGTTTGCCCTATTGGTTTTCCATCTTACGTTGGTCCAGTTCCTTTCTATATCCTTATTTCCTAATTTTGTAAAGATAATATCTACCCTTTACCATTGTATATTGGAAATATTTAACTTTCTTTTTCATTTTTATAGGAGCTTATGATCAAGAGTTCATTCTGAATCTCAAAGGAGACTTTGAACTTGGACTTTTCATTAATGCCAACTGTGAAGAATTTAGCAACTCTTAAATAGACTAGACATATTTTTCAAATTGAAAAGAACATCAGCCAGGCATGGTGGCACATAGCTCTAATCCCAGCACTTGGGAGTTTGAGGCAGGAGGATTGCTTTGAGTTTGAGGCCAGCCTAGGATGCTTAGTGAGTTCAAGGCCAGTCTAAACTACAACAGTGAGACCTCGCCTCAAAAAAAAAAAAAAAAAAAGAAAAGAAAGAAAGAAAGAAAGAAAAGCATGATGAATGGCTAAAAAAGATGTGGTTTTTCTACACAATGGAGTACTACACCGCTATAAAAAAGGATAAACTAGAGTCATTTGTATATAAATGGATGTTCCTGGAGAACATACTTTAAGTGAAATAAATCAGACACTTATTAGTACACATCGAATTGTTTCTCTGATATGAGAAACCATAAGTGTAAATAAGGACAAAGGGGTAGAATAGTTACTGTATTTAAAAGAGAGAACTAAATAGGGAAAAGGGGGATAAAGAAGAAGGTTAAAAGAAAAATAAGATGAAAGGGGGGAAAAAATGGTAAAGTGTAGTTACACTTATCGCAAATAGGGAGGGGAGGGTGAATGGAAGGGAGGGGAGGGGAAGGGGGGAAGAGGGGGGAAAACCAAGATGTATCATGTACAGGTACAAAATAACCATGTTGATTATGATCATTATGTATGCAATGTACCAATACATGTTCTTGGTAAAAAATAATAAAAAAAATTAAAAAAAAAAAAAAGAAAAGCATGAGTCTTTTAATGCCCTAGGTAGAATGTTAACATTTATTTAGATCTAAAATATTCACCTAAATTCTCATGTCTTCAGAGTTCAGCTCTTTGAAGTTGATTAGACAATGGGGGGCTCTACTCATCAGTGGTTTAATCCATTGATGAGTCCATAGCTAAGTGTGTTATTCAGCTGTGAAGCCTGGATGGAGGTTGGCCAGTAGGGGCAGAAACTGGAAATGCATATTCTTTTCCTTGGCTTTTCCTTTCCATGTTTGCTTACTGCCTGCTGTAGTGTGAGTAGATTTTTTCTATCATGCCCTCTGCCATGTGTGCTTTGCAAGCAACCAACCATGAACTGAATCCTCTCAAAGTCATAAGCCAAATAAATCTTTCTTCCTTTAAGATTAGGTGTTGGGTGTTTTGTCCTAGAGACAGAAAAGATTACTAGTATACAGATTTACCCACAGTCTTCCCACATATATGGAACCATAAGCCATCTCTTTCATTTAATTTAATTTTTTTCTATAATTTATTCTTCTGCTGTAAGCTTTCTAATAGGAAAGCCAAAAACCACTTTTTCTTTAAACTATTAAAACTAGAGTAGATTATAATTATTGGTGTTTTCCTAGACACCATACATAATAATTTGACAACTACACTTCTGAAATAATCAATTCTTGATAGTTTTCAGGGACTAAGACTCACTGTGATAAAATAGGCAAAACCCAATGAGATTCAGGAATGGAAGTAAATAATAATGATAGAAGAGTAGGGGATACATAGGGACATTTAAGATCACATTTAATAACAGAGAAATGACATGAATATAAGAAGCATGATATTAAAATATTTAAAGATGAGGCTGTGTAGGTGGGTAAGATTTGTAGAAGTTAGTTAGGAAGTAGGCTAGAAATACATAAAGAATATTCAGAACGGCTTAATTGTAACTGATTCTTTATGAATCTTGGTAAATTCTTCTAACGTTTGATTAAAACTTGTTAAGTAAGAAAAGGACATAGATTCAGGAAGAAGACAAAGAAAAACATCACTAGTTGTAATTATGTTTTTTTTTTTTAAACCATGAAATGTCAAGGTTTAAACTTCGTCATATCTCCATTCTCTATTTTGTGTCTTTGCTTCTCACTTTTTCCCCTTCACATCCTATGCAGCACACATTCATATCCATAATACTCTCTCATGAGCTCAGGGAATAACACTGTGTGCTCCATCCCATTCTAATATAAAACGAATGAGTCTCCAAGCACCCTACATATGGGTCTTAAATATTGACTTATGCTCAGAAAGAACACAGAAATGCAAAAGGAAGGAACCAGACTGTGAATGTAGACCAGAAACGCCTGTGAATACAATAACAAAGTTGCCCAAAAGAACTGGGATTAGCGACAGGGCCACATCTTTGCAGGATTCTCATGACTTATCGTTACCTACAGAAGCATTTGATTCTTTGCACAATGAGTAATCATTATAGATACTCTAGTTACTGAACTACTCTTTCTAAGAAAGATGACTTATGTTTACTTCTTATTATATACTACTCCTCAATGTTTTAAAACATCATATTATCAATGTTTGTTAGACATTTCTACTTCTATTTTTTCACCCACACACCACTTATATGTAACTTCTTTAGTAAGACTTTCCTTGATGTATCCCGACTGCCCTAAATATCATAGTAGTCCCTTTTAATTTTTCTATTGCAGCACTGTATTTTTGAGTTTCAATTGCTTGCATATCTCTCTGGCCTATGAACAGGAAGCATGTCTTATTCATATCTATTGCCATGGTATCTACATGGTGCTTCACACATATTGGGTCCCAAAAAATGAATGTGTTGTATAAATGGGTGGATGATGCTAGGGAGTCTAACCTTACGAATTGGAAGTAAAAATGTATTGGTTATTTTCATGTGTACTATAAAATACTTCTGAAACATAAATATTTCTATGAAGATGACAAATGTTAGATTCCTGAGTTCTTTCTTTAATGTAGAACTTTGATTTTTATTCATTATAAATGTTCTTTAAAAAGTAAGTCTTTCTTATCAGTATCTAGGCTAGTCTAAACTCAGTTCAATAACACATAAAAATCACTGCCTCGAGTTTACCTCTTTTCCCTTTTTCCAAATATACAGTATGAGAAGATTGACTAAGCCTTCTGCACAGGGTTAATGTTTTTGGCTAATTACCTTTAGTAATAATAGAATTCTGATAAGTAATTGAAAGGTTTTAGTGAGGCATACAAGGGCACACACACTGTTTAATGACAAAGGAGGGAGTCTGAAGAAATCTAGAAGATGAAGAGTTACAAAATTTCCCATATATTGAAGGACAGTGCCCCTGGGTTGAAAGGAACGTTGATAATCAGTTCCCCAGGTCCACAATAAATCATAGCACTTTAATTTACTCATCAAAGGATGGAATAAAGTAATTTCAAACAGAGAATTTTGCATATTGAATATAATCAAAATCCCAAATGAAATAATATGAGGCTTTAAAAATTGGCTCTTTTACTCCCAATTCAATCCTTGCACTTTGACCGCTGTTGGTTTCTTTTGTTTGCATCCTATGTGGAACAGATATAAAGTTAAAACCCTTTGATAAGTTTTCATGTGGAGAACGGATAGGGATAGCATCACAGAGCCCTTACCAACCAGGCCACATTCCTTATCTCTGCAAGATGAATTATTCACTATTTCAGCCTTCGTTCAACAGTAGGATATGGAAAGAAGGTGAACTTTACAGTCAGCATTGCACTTCTGGGGTCAGCCAAGCACTTATCTTCAGAGCAGCAGAGAAACGTTAATTTTACAAGGTCCTCTGCTTGATCCTACTGCCATGCAAAGCCAACCAGAGCCTTATCAGCCAAGGAGATCAGCCTTGGAGTTGTTAGGGATGAACTCACCTTGAAAAGCATCATCTCGGGCACAGAAAGGGATAGATTTTACTACAGTGAATTTTCAGTTTTAAATATGAAACTGCCTTCAATTTATGCATAAGTGCCATTTTTACCTTTTAATTGAGACTTCTGTCTTTCTGCCTCATTTCCAAAAATACTGAATTCAGCTTTCTCTGTCTCTGATTCCATTACCTCAGAATGCTAGAAATCCCTCAGCTGTTTCATTTTACCTCATCTACAAAGTGAGTTGAAGGTCCAATGATGAAACTTGCCATATTTGTCTCTCATGTTCCTCTTTGCATCCCACATTCCCCTTTGCACTCTTATTTCCCTGAAGAGGATGATTTTGTACTGCTTTTCTTTATTTTAGTCTTACTGGATTCCCTTAGCAAGGGAAGTAGTAATCTAAATTATAATGAGGTTAGGTCATTCATGTAAGTCATTTTATCCATGAGAAAATTTTTACTTATGGAAGGAATAATTCAGGAAGAAAACAAAATAGGCTACTTTTTGGTCTTTTATTTATTCTCTCTTTTATTGCTTTTATACTACAAACACTGACTGACCGGGTCCTGGGCACTATACCTTACAGCCCAGAGGTAACTGAGCAACACGGCCTCTATCCTTAAAGAATGTGCTAGTGGTGAAGATAAGAGTATGAGGAGGTTATGATTCAAGGCTATGAAGCACACACGAAGGAAGACTAGAGTGTGGTCTGTACAACTCTCTTACTGCTAGAGTCCCTCGCTTCTTAGGAGCGGTGCTATTCCTGTGGGCAAGCAGGCTTGGGCAGTATTTGAGGTCTCAACACTGTGGATTCTCGGTGGCTTATATGTCATCTGTCGCCAAACTGGTCTTCTTCCCTATTTTCCACTTCTGCTTGAGCTTGAACAATTGCCATTCTCTAATTTTAAAAAAGAAAGGCTAATTAACATGTATTATTTTACCAAGGTCAGACATCAGACCCTACTTCCAGCCTGCCAAAGGGCCAGCTCAAGGTAGTGTTTTCTGGACTGAGAAAATGAACAATTCTGGAAACTAAGAAATCTTTTTAAAACCACGTTTCTAATGTTTTGCATTTAACAAAATGGAAGGAGTACTAATTCAATTGTTGGAACATAAATTACTAAAAATAAATTTGAATGCCAGATAACCATGTCATTCTTTCCTTTTCTTTTCTTTCTTTTTTATTGGGGGAGGGGCATATAATTTAGAAGGAATTGAAAGAATAGAAAGATAACAAAAGTTTTTTTTTTTTCCATTCTCATTTATGTGTTTATGTGAACAATATTTATTGTGCCTAATCTACAAAAACTAAACTTGGAAGGGAATGATTAGTAAATTCTGCCACACTATGGGAATAATTAATATTCATAATGAGGTAAGCAAACTGAAAAGCATGTAAATCAGAGGATTTTTTTAATTCAACAAAGAGATTAGATCTAAGAATATTTTATTTTTTATTGGTGAAAAATAATTTAGCAAAATATAATGGTATTTATAGCATTTTGACTAATCTTAAACTACAAATAATTGTAACAGTAATCAATTCATGAAAAACATTTTAACACTTAAAACCTATGTTTAAATGAAATTATTTTATAAAACACTATTTACTTATTTATTTGCAGAGAAGCAAGAGAGAGTGACCAATAAAGTTTTCAAATATAAAATGTATTAAATTTGAATCAATTTCCTGGTAAATGGTAAATGGAAATACGAGGAAGAAGAGCTCATCAGATACACAAATAGAATTGAACAAGATGGAAAGAAATAGCACTCCAAGACAGGCAAATATTCCAGGAAATACTTCTTAAATTGGGGCAACTGCAGGTGATTCTGCCCACGGAATGGTTCTGGGAAAAATGGAGAAATTGATTTACTACGATATTGCTTGAAAGTCAAGACATCAACATTTCCGGGTGCCTCTCTCCTCCAACAGCCTGTGAAGTGGGTTGAGTTCACTTGAGGCCTCTTCCCCCGAGTGCTCGCCCAAAGTCACTCACGTTTCATTCCAGGGCAGTGATGTTGAAGCCTGGGCAAAAACCAGATGAGTTGAAGCTGGAACTTTTCAGATTCTTCTAAACTTGGAAGTAAACCTCAAAGTTCAGGTAAGAGAGCTAGATGATTCAGTAGCCAACAAAATCAATGTGAATAGTGGTCAGAAAGATATTATAATCTTTCTTTCCATTCCTCAAAACCATGGATAGAGAATCAATGTACAATGCTGACTTCTAAAGACTCAATTTTGGTAACAACTTTTTTTTTTTCTGAGTTCCTATAAAAACCTTGCAAGAAACAATGTCAATATTTAACTCTAAGAGTTTTATTTGTAAATAAAGGTGGACTAAAATCTACCATTTCTTTTATTAAAGGAAAAATGAGAAGAAAAAATCACTTGAAGTGTTTTTAAAATTCTGAAACATAAATAGTTCTTACTCAAATTACAGTGGCATCAATCATGAGAGATGTGTATTTTTTTTAAGCAGTTCTAAAAAGCTGCCAAATTGTAAGGAAAGATTACATTAACCGTGTCTCAAGTTTTACAGAACTGGTGTCATGGGAAGGTGAAAGGATACAGGAATTGGAAGTATCAATGGGATGAGAGTGATCAACATAGTAGATTTTCCTACCAAGTTTGTACAGAGATAGGACAAGAGCAAAAAGTGCATGTGAGTGTGGCCGCAGGGATGTCTGTGAGTGTGCACAGGTGCATGAGGTTCAGGGATATGGAGAAGTCCAGGGAGCTTTCCAGGGACCCTGACAAAGAATAGACAGATACAATGATTACTGACCAAAAGCTTGGTGAGAGAGAGAGAGAGAGAGAGAGAGAGAGAGAGAGAGAGAGAGAGAGAGAGAGAGAGAGAGAGAGAGAGACTATGTAAGATTCAGAACAGCCCAGGGGTAGCAAACCTGTGGCACATATGCTGCAGCAGACTGTTGTCACTGAAGACTCTAAGAAGTTCACCATCACTGGGATAAACCTTAGGAGTGATATTTGGGAATTTAGGACACCAGAATGTAATTTAAGGTATTAGATAAATGACAAGGAAATAAACATTTTGGAAATTCATTGAGGCAGTGAATCTGTTACTTTACAGAACAAAAATAATAGATTTTTCTGCCTTGCCCTGATCACTCTCATAGAAAGCTGGCCTGTTGTTTTCAATTTTATGAACAAACTTTAGTTCTTTCTACATATGTGAAAACAAAGTCAAATATTTGCATTGTACTCACACAATAAAAGAAAAGGGGAAACAGGAGAGGAGAGAAAAAAGAAAGAGGAGAAAAAGGAGAGGAAAAGAAAGAAGAGAAAAGGAGAGGGAGAATAAATATTAGTATAATTCTATGGATTTTTTGTGCAAATTTAACTTAAGTAGAATAATACTTTTTCAAGTTACCTTTGCCTTACCATGGTGTGAATGCAAAGTAGAACTGAACAATTTTAACAGCCTTTTAAGATGGAATCAATAACATTAACAAAAGTATTTTCACTGAAATTACTCTAGCGTTTTTTGCATTTCACTTCTCATACAATTCTATAAAAATAAAAAGACAGTGTATGTTGTTTTATTAAGTTTCTACTATGTGCCAGGCTCCAAAAAGACCCAAGTACCGTGAGTTTCCACTATCTCTCTCTCTATCTTTCTCTCTCTTTCCCTCTCCTTCTCTCCCCATACACACATATACACACAGCCGCACAAACACACACACACACACACACACACACACACACACACACACACACACTATTATATGATGTTTATATGTTGGGTTTCTTCTTGGAATACACTTTTCTCTAATTTCCTTCTAAGGCGTTCTCCTTTTTCTTCAATCTTAAAGTAGTACTACATGAATTATAATATTGACTCTCTCAGTCAAAGTATATTTTTTCTCTATTAAATTCACTTTCTACTGCTATTGTATCATAACTGACAGTGCCATTTTTCTAATCAAATGATTGAGTTTATCCCCAGCAGGAAACGCATTGTGAAGTGAATGGGAGTTAAATGAGTATTTGTTACCTTAGTGGTCTGATGCATATATCGATTAATAAATAAATCTGCAGCTACATATTCTATGTCGCTTTCTTCCAATAAATTAATACAAAGGGGTAAACACTAAGCTTTAGTCAAAATTTCCAAGCAGGTGATACTCTTTGCATTTTGAGAAGCTCTTACAAAGATATTTTACAGTACTTGCATCATGTGCTAATATTGATGACAACAATATATTATTTCCTATGATAATTTCAGAAACCCTGATATCATTTGCAGAGTATCAAACTAAGAAATGAACAGTATAAAGAAGTTAGTCCAAACAGGCAGCATACTGACAGCGCCCGGCACTGAGGCCACGTGTCTGTGACACATACCCCACAAGCCCCTTTCCTCCTCCTTTCTACTGATTCCCATCTCCCTCTCTTGTTAGGGAATTGTCTTTGCAATTTTCACAAGATCTAACACATATTGTTGGAAGTGCCAGTGTAAGTGAATTAAGTAGAGGATAGTATAAATTGATGAAGTACTGTGATTTAATTTTAGTGCATCAGTGGCAACAGTAAATAGATGCGTATCATAACGTGCTGAGATAGTCTATTGATCTTTTCAATCAATATTGCATGAAATTTCCTAACAAAACATAAAATTACAATCCTGTTAAAAAGATATTATTTTTGGGTTTTAGTAATATAAGCAAATTTGGAAAGATAATTGTTTTATATTGTACACATCTATATGCAGATGATCAAGAACTGAATTCACATCTGATTGATTAATAGATAGTAGTGACACATTTATTCCCATTGCTTATTATGTTACTTCTTGGAGGGAGTCAGCCTAAGAGTAGCTTAGATTTAAATGTTTATATTCAGCCAAAAGGATATCAAAATCTAGGTGCCCCAGGAAAACTCATACGTCTCCTCAGAGAGGGATTTTCTTTTAATAGTTCATTTTATTTTCAATTTAAAATTCAATTATCCAATTAACATAGAATGGAAAAAATGTGAGTTGAGTATTAGAAGGTTGCCAGAGAAAGACACTCTATAATGACAAATGATAGTTGCTTAGTTAAAGTAGAAGGCATATTACAAAAAACATGTCTTTCGAGAAAACAAGCGAAGCAGTTTGAAGTCTTGTAATTCAGGAGAATTGTTTCACATCCTAATCAACTGCTTTGGATAGTTTTGCAGTTAGTTCACCCAGGAAATAATTAGTAACAATCTTCTCTTCATTGGGAGTCAAAATTATTTTCAAATGTTTACAAATTTGACCTGATAATGTTCTATGTCTAGAAACTGATTCAGTTTTTCTCAGTAGATTGGTTACTCTTTATTGACATCATTGCAATTAGAAATGTTTCAATTAGTCACCTAATACATTTTCAGTATCTACTATGTGTTAGGTGCTGTAGTAGATACTTAAAGAGGAAAGATAAACAGTAGTGTTTTGTATTATTAAGAATAAAAAAAATTATGGTGGATCACTTCAATTTAAAACTTGGTAATTCCTGGAAGGATTATACCCTTTGGAAGGCATATAAAGAACTAAATTTTTTGCAGATTTGAGATGAGAGATTCAGGAGTAATATTTCAAAACAAGACCTATTATTTTTGCAGTGTTAGGATTTTTATTTTGATATCTCAGAATTTTGTTTGTTTTAAATGTAATTGGCTCTAGATCATCATAGTTGATGAATATAATCATTATGTACTGCAAACAAGAACTATTAATAATTTTAAAGACTAAAAAGAAATTGTCATATTTTTCTCCCTAATGATGTATAGATACTACATCCTTTAAAAATCGAAAGATTTTCCCTAGAAGGAAATGCTGTGTAAATAAGCCATTGAGCTGAATGCTTTTGAAAAGTTAAAAGTTGAATACTCTTTCTGACATTCTCTTTCATTCTCCAGTATATTTTTTTTCCTCATTGTCACTACTGTCTCATGCTTCAGATATAAGCAGAATAGGACAAGACACGGAATTCTGAATCAAAAACTGAATTCTGAGCCAAGGGATGTTAGATGCATGCATATATTGTCCAACAGAATAAGAAAATTTCCATGTGGAATACCATACGCAGTCAGTCCAGTGCTCTTAGGCTCCTCAACTTCTGCCGTTTTGACAGAACAAATTTCGCTGAGGTAACAACTGTCACGGTAGAAGTTTATACGCTAGAATCTTGCAAGACAAAGATCCATCAAACATTAGCTCACCTTTTACTAGGGTGAAAATGAACACACAAATTCCTCTGCAGAATTTTTTCATAGGATTCTTTTGTAGACAAATATATTAGGCACATAGGGTCAGAGATCTTTGGAAATGCATTCAACCATTAAAAAAAAAAAAAAGGCTGCAAAATCAGGAAAAAGGGGAAGCCTCTGAAATGGAAGCAAGTTGAAATCAGTGTAATAAACCATAAAATGAATGAATGAAGTCATGCGGCAACAACATATGCTTCTACTCTAGAGGAAAGTTTTAAAATTTGGAGGAAATTTGAATAAGGTCTCTCCCTGATCTAACCTAACTAACCACAAGAGAAGATATTGTATTAACCGAGAAGTCTGAATCTCATTCACTTCCACCATGAAGTCTCAGCGATGCGTTGAGACTGTCAATTCTTTTTCATTTCTTCTTCTGCATTCTGTTTTGTAGCTGACCTTTCTTGCTGCTGCTAACACATGTACATAAATGATAATATGAATATTTACACTGATTATAATATTTTAAACTGGCATATCCTTTTGCCATTTCAATATGTTCTCATTCTATTTAATATTAATTCTCATAATAATTCTTTGAACAAAGAAGATAAAGATATTTACTTCATTTAACAGATGAAAATGCTCCCAACCAGATTTTAGGATTGCAGCATTAGAAAGATGGAGGCAGATCCTGGAATGAGACCCAGTACACAAACCAGCTTCTCCTTCACAGGAACTTCCTGATACTGGTCACTCGTGTGGCTGATTACAGGAAACGCTTCATCTCAAGTGTATGGAAGAGAACCCTGGACGTATGGAAGTATAAAGGGGCCAGAGAAGCTCAGCTTTATTTCCTTTCTCCTCACTGTTCTTTCTCACCCTGTAAGCCCACACATGTAAAGGAACAACATTCTTTTTGGTTTTCTTTTTAACAAATGGTGTGAATCTTAATGGATTCTGTACCTTTTATTGATGCCACTTGGACTACGGTGGCCTTCAAGGTGCTCTTGATTCAGGAGCGCAAGATATACAGGGGCCTGTAAATGCAGATATTAGCCATGTTATCAATATAAAAATTAAAGTTTTAAATAGCACACTTATATTACTTCTGCTTCTCTAGATCTATGAAGAGACAATAAGAGGCTTTTACTCATTTTGGGAAAGATTTCAGTGAAAATTTAAAAGACAAGAAAGTGAGGATGATATTTTAACAGTACATTTCACATATTCTCATTTTGAAAATGTCTAGAAGAATCATTCCGCATGTACAATGATGTATGCAAATCCCTTGGACATGCATTTTGTTTTAGTATCTCCTCAGCCAGTCATGAAAAGGAAACAAAATGCTTTTTTTTTTTTTTTTTCATTTTAAGTGGAGGGAAGAAAGCTACGTGGACTTGGGAATGCTGTAGAATTGGAGAGGAGTATGAAAAGCAGAGGAGTAGGAGGGAAATAGAGGGGACTAGAACAGTCTAATCGTTCAGAAGGTGGTAAAATTCACTGCACCCGAACCCGCCTGAGCAAACAGGACTTCTACTTACCATCTCTGCATTGCCTCTGACTGCTATCAAATTATTTTGAGCATAATAAACAAAAGTTAAATGTACATTTGGATCCAGGTCATGGATAGCTTTTCTTCAGAAACTATCATTTCTAATTGCTTAATGATTCCCTAGAAATCTGAGAATGAGAGGCTGTAGAATTTCTTTAATTCTCCCATGTACCATCGGTCAATGGTTTTATTGCCCGGCTTTTAGCAAAGTGAAGGACAAAGAACCCAAGACTACAAGAGAGTGGCAACAATCTGAGTGTCACCTCAATCTCTGACTAGCTGTGTGACATTTCCTAGGTAATTTAATTGGGTTGAGGATCATTTCATTTAAATTAACAAAAAAATTTCATTCTATCTGCACTTATAAAATATTATAAACATATCGTATCTTGAAAATATTCAAAATCTTCATAAAAACTGATTCTGTTAAAAAAGAAAAACACAGTCAACTCAAATGTTGATATGTTTTTTTACATATTTTTCATTGAAAAATGGAAGATTCAAAGCAAACTATCCTAGCTCCAATTCTAAGTATCTGACTCATATATTATCACATTTTTGGTAAATATATAATACATCTATAAACATCACAATAATGTTAAGTTTTAAAATAATGACTCTAGTCTGGAATGAAAACCTCTAAGGTTGACTTATTGACTCTATATTGTGGTTCACCCCCTAAATTATTTTTGACATTGTTTGACTAAGAATATAGAGTCCAAAAATGTATATGTCAGGAGAAGAAAAACTTGTATGAATATTTTAATACTAAATTTATTGAGACATCAGGAGATTAATACAAGTTACCTTTGATCTCTACAGTTACAAGAGGTGATCCAAGTGGTGGCCATTTGCTTCCAGACACTTATTAGTACGGCAAACTAGTGAAGTGTGCATACATTTTGGACTCTATAGTTTAATCTCTTTTTCTTTATTTCTTGTTCACACACACACACACACACACACACACACAAACTGATATACCACCCTCTTCACCAATATAAAGAACTAAATCCACTGCATAGAAAGAAATGAAGCCTTCAAATAATCTGCTTTATCTTTTCAAGTAATTCATTTGGACTAAGGAAATTTACTGATTTATGGATATTCATTTGTTTTCTCAGTTTATAGTATGTTTACAGTTAAAATGTCTTTGTTAGGTCATCATTTTGTTATGAATACAAAAGATGTCCTTATAGGCCCAATTCCCCTTCCAAGGTCACTAATGATACTACACTTGATAGAATTTTTTTCTACATGATAACTTCCTTTCAATCAATAAAATAATATTTTATTAAATATAATAATCATAGCTTTATTTCATCTTTAAGTACTTAACATGCATCAACTCATGTAATTCAAATTCAGCCTTGTAAGATAGTATGATTGCTTTTGATTATAAATAAAAAGGGACAGCTAAGGCACCATAGTTAGTAAACTAAAAACTAGGATAAAGTTGGATGTGGCGGGGCAGGTCTATAATCACAGCATTCCTGGAAACAGAGGCAGAAAGATTGGAAGTTTGAACGTAGACTGGGCAAATTAAGCCCTTATTGAGCACTCTGTCTCAAAATATAAACAGTTAGATGTCTGGAACTGTAGTTCAGTGGAGCTCCTAAATTTAATCGCCTGTACCTAAAAAAAAAAAAGAAAAAAGAAACTAAGATATAGATCCGGGAAGTTAATCCTAGGAATTATATCTTAATCACTATACTCTAAGTAGTAAGAAACAGAATATACATTTTCAACGACTTTAAAATCTCATTCAGAGTGATATATATTTCCTACCAATGGTTTTGAATGTAGTAGGGATTACTTAATTCACAAGGCAAGTCATCCTCTTCATTGAGAACATACATGATCCCAAAACAAGTTGTGAGAATTGGGGGAATGTGGTTTCACCTTTTTGTTACAGCGATTACAGAGAATTTGATAAAAATTAATGATTAAAGACAAAAAAAGTTTTTCCTTTACCAAATTTATCTTCTGAAATATTAAACAAAAAATATGTAACCCTCAGAGAATATACTTGCCTTTTCTGATTACAAAGTACCTTTTCAAAAATGTATGTTTAATATCACCAATCATTCCCTAGCTGAGTGACAATAGATTGCTAAGATTTAAGTGAAGCAAATAACTTTTCTTAATCTTTCATGTTGAGTTCTATTCGGTAGCAAAATATCTCTTTTAGAAGCAAAATAAAGTTATGTAATTCAGTAATTTATAATAGCTGTCTCTTAGTATATAGTTTTAAAACTTTTTAAATAAAAATATTTTATTGTACTCATATTTGTATCCACTATCGGCTCCCTACTTTTCACAGAATTTAGTGCCAAACCTGTGTCTGTTCAACTGAATGAGATAATTAAAAATAACTGCTTTTTGGCTAGATGTGAACATGTTTCTGTTGGGTAGATACCGAGAATACTTGTGTCATTTCACTCCATCACTATTTATTTGCATTGATAGATAATTGTGAACATATTCTTGAAATGTTTGTGCAAGTTTTCACTTTCTCCAGAAATGTATGATTGACCTGGTCATTCTCTATATTCACAAGCTGTCAGTCTTTTATATTGTAGTTATTGGGTGAGTTTGTTGTGGCCTGTTGATAATTAAACTTTTTCTTCACATCTAATTATGGTGAATACCTTTTAAAAATATTTCTGGCCATTTCAACTGACTACCATGAATTCTATATTTAAGCCCTTTAATCATGTTTTGAGGGATTCGACAATATTTTTCTCATTCAGAATATAAGAATTTATTTTCTTACAAATGTACTTTTTATTGTGTTTATTGTGTGTATAATTTATGTATTATGGATACAATAGCTTCCTTGAAAATGCTTACCACCGGTGTACATTTTTCCACATTGCAACTTTTAATTTTATTTTGTTAAAGATGCCATTTAATAAAGATAAATCTTAAAATTGATATAGCCCATGAAAGGTTTTGGTTTATTTATTAAAAAGGTAGTCTTTCTTTGCCTGTCTCATATATCTGATGTGAACATAAATCTGAATTATCCATTGCATTCTATTGTTTTGGTCTCTACATTTCTACTAGTATCACATCATCCTGAATAATTCTTAGCATCTACTAACAAGACTTGATTATCCTCAGTGTCATTTTAAATTGGTATTTTAACTTACTTTTGATTCTTCTTGGAAATTTTCTAGTTCCATATATTCTTTGAAAAGAGTTCACCATTTTCACAGAAGTGAACTACTAGAATTTTACATTGTGATTAAATATACATTTAAGCTACACATTAATTACAGAGATCCAAATTTTTAAAAATGTAAGCACTTACAGTTAATTATTGTATTATTTTACTTCTTCTCCGAGATCTTAAAACTTATTAAATTTCATTATAAGTTTTTGATCTTTTGTTGACGCCTTTGAAAATGGTATGTTTTTAAAATATCTTCTAATTACCATATATTTGGAAAAAACAGTTGATTTTTGCAAATCAGCCCTGCATTAAAAAGCTTTCCTAATTTAATTTTCAATTTGTATAGTTATTTTGAAAATACATGTGCATAGTCAATGTTAATTACTTACAGATTCAATTATTATGAGTTCACCTATGAGGAAGAATTTATTTGTAACTACAATATACTCAAAATACTTTTGTAATCATTTACAAACAAGCACAAGTTGGTGAAAAAGTTAAGTCACCAACATTCATGTTATCAGCTGAGGTCAGACAGGTGAAAATCTTTATTTTTGTTTCTGCTTTCCTACTGCAAATGCATGTCCATCATGCACACTATTTATGCCACATGTCTTGGTTTTTATGCTTTTTGTTGGTGATTTTGATGTTCAGCCTCCAAACATAGAGCTTATCCAATGTAGTCAACTAATGTGCTGCCCAGTGCTCCTGAATGCAAGATTGTGGTGCACTTTACGAGGAAAAAACATGTGCTCAATCCATTTCCTTCAAGCACCACTTATAGTGCTGTTGAATATAAATTCAATGTAATGAATGAACAATGCATATTAAATATTGTATGTTTAGATAAAAATACACATAAAGCAACATTGGGTACTGAAAAATTGATGAAAATGATGTGATCAGAGATTTCCAGGAACAATTATTCAGTATTTGCCAATTCAATGCTCATGGGAATTTTAGCCACAGAACTACCACACCAATAGTCGGAATTGACTCCCTTACAATAGACACACAAAAGCACTTCTGGAAGTCCTGTTCCATAGGTGTCTTTAGTTGTGCTCGTGTAGGTACCTCAAGGTCCTGAATTTTTTCCAAAACCTTTACTTTCATGGTCATTTTGACCTTGGGAAAGAGCTAGAAGTTGCGTGTTATGGTGGCAAATCCAGCACATAAGGTGGAAGAGGACGTACCATAATATTTTTAGGAGCCTCCCTTGTCTTTGAAACAGTATTCACCATATTTTTGATTTCATCTTATAAAGACACACTCATGAAAGTGGCAGGACTGCTTAAGATTGTGGCTAGAATGAGGGGATGAATGTTCTCAAGGAGAAAGTGAGTATTTAGTGGTGGATTAATATGGCTTTTATTATAATACTTTTTTAAGCATTTACTGTTTATTTTGATAACTCCATACATTAAATTATATATATGTGTGTGTGTGTGCTCACAAGTCCATATTAGATGTATCTCCAACCCATAAGAGTATTAGTTTGCATTATGCATCAACTAAGACCTCCAGTACAATGCCAAATATCTGTAGTGAGGTTGAGAACCTCTGTCTGATTTACTGATCTCAAGGGAAAGTGTCTGATATTTCATCTCAAAGAATGTTTTCCAGGCTTGGGAGGACTAACATTAGGAAGAACCTTTGAAACTTGTGAGTCAGAACCTCTCCTCCAAACAATCAATGAGACATTGGCAAAGCATTATTAAATCAACTTCGTAAGAGCTCTGAAAAGTAATCAAATCGTTGTAAATCTAGGGAGTATTTATTAGAGAAAAGTGGACGAATCTGCAGTGTGCTTCGTGGCATTTTCTCTTATGTTATTTACTGCCCCTGCCCCCAGCTTTCTGCCATGAAGAGGCTGTAAAAATCAGAAATTTAACAGTTGGCGGAAGGGGGACAAGGGCACCGCAGGTCCTCCGAAGTCTCATTCCCAGAAAATCACCATTATTTCTGCTGTCCAGCAGTTCTCCGGAAAAACCTAACTCCCCGCCCAAGTTTTCATTTTACTCCATTCAGACTTCACCCGGTGGAAACATAATTTCCCCTGGGGGTTTCTGTCGAAAACAATCAGCAGCAAATTCTTTAACAATGAAATTATCTGAGGTGGGGCTAAGAGTTGGACCAAACAACAAGCCGGCCCAAAATATTAACAGGAAACCTTGAGAAATGAGGTACCCAAACAGGACACCCTAAAGGACCAACATACTGCCAGCGCTGTAGAAGTGCATTCACATGCACTTGCGTGGAAGGTTTGCGTACCTGTAGGCATGCGCGTGCCCAGGAAAGACCTAGTGCATCCGGGAGTTCTAGTCACTCATTGACTGAGTTCAGTTCAAGAAAGAGCTAAAAATGAACATGGTTTTAAACTGTACGAAGAGCTCCTCAACAAAAACGAAGAGATTTATTGGTTCCAGTAGTTTGAACACATTACTGTTTAGTAAATAAGTAACCACTAAATAAATTGATCAGAGTTCAGTCGTTCCACCTGACAAACAAAACAAACTCTTCAGAATTAGTCAGAAAGGTACTAAATAAACTGAAAAAATAATCACCACTATCAGCACCCCTACCACCATAGCTGGAGAGGAAGGCACTTGCCTAGCAAGTGCAAGGCCCTGAATTCGATCCCCAGCAGCACCCCCCAAAATGTAAAAAAAAAAGAAAAAAAAAAAAAAAAAAAAAAAAAAAAAAAAAAAAAAAAAAAAAAAAAAAAAAAAAAAAAAAAAAAAAAAAAAAAAAAAAAAAAAAAAAAAAAAAAAAAAAAAAAAAAAAAAAACCAGAAACTCTAGAATTAAAGTTGCAATGACCAAAATTTTAAAAATTACTAGGAGGAATTAATATAATTTATCTGTCACTAAAAAGACTTTGTAAGCATAAGAAAGATCGATTAAAATTATTCAGTGTGAAAAACAGCAAGAAAAAAAGAAAGAAAACTGGCAGGCATAGAGACCAGTGGGACCCAGTGAAGTAAGCCTACATAATGTGTAACAGAGTCAAGATGGCGAAGGGAACCAAAAGAGAGAATATACAAAGAAATTAACAAAAATGTTGCAATCTTTGTGAAAACATCCACATACAGGTTCAAGAGGCTCAGAAAATTCCAAGAAGGACAAACTCAAAATATGTTCTCCAATATAAATCATAAATAAAGACAGAATCTTAGAAGCATTGAAGGAAGATTCACAAACTTTTTATATATTCTTAACAAGTAAAGGAGAAATTGCGATAGTACCCTCCAAAAAATTTTGAGAATTTTCTTTACTCACAAAATTGACCCACAAAACATATTTAAAGGTTCAGGCTGAAGTAAAAGAATACTAAGCAAAATAATAATAATAATAATACTAAGTATTATGTGGGTTGTATATGAGGAAATAAGGAAAATCAGTAATGAGAACTACATAGGTAAAAGGTTGCATGCATACATAGATGTGCGTGTGTGTCTGTGTGTATATTATATGTACGCGTGTGTATATATTAAAAGGTGCATGTGTATGTATTTCCTTCTCTTAGGTTTTTGGCTCACAAGTTTTTTATTGATATTTAAGTTTCCCAATGCTACAAACCATATTTTTTTTTTAAATTTCTGGCAATTTCCTACCTGCTGTCACAAACCTTTTATATGCTTCTTTTTAAATCACTTATCCTATCATTTTTCAAAAACAAAACTGCTAGACTGACATTTCCTAAAGTATGGGAATGGAAAATGAAGATTAGGGGAAGTTAATCATTTAGAATATCTCTAATAAAAAAAAAAAGGAACACAAATATGCTACTGATAGGCCTAGGTTATTCCCTTTTAGGTTTTAAAGGTTGTTATTATATTTCACTCTACTTATAAGATAAAATCTGTTCTAAAATTCTTTCTTATGAAAAAATATTTTGATATAACAATTTTAGAGAAGAAAGATCAACTTTAAGCAGATAAAAACTTCTTATAACACTAGGTAGGAAATGTAACTAATAAAAAGAAAGAAAGAAAACTTGATCTTGAATCTGAACAGGAAGTAATGTGGTGACCTGAATTTCTATGACATTTGACTTAGTGCCTCAGTTTCCCCATTGAGTAACGTATTGAACATCGAAGCACAAGAGTGATCTTGATTTATCGAAGAGTCATTGTTTCTATGATCAATAACATCATTCTTAATAACATTTGGGTGTTTAGAGGACATCTATTTACATTTTAAGCCCTACTTCCAGAGTAAATAAGCCTCTTCAAAAAACTACTTGTTATAAATACAAGGAGTGTGTTAATTTATGAGACAATGACCTCTTCCTGTTTGTTAAAATAGTTAGAACTTCCTATGAGTCACTTTATTTCTGACATTCATAATTTGGGAAAATAATACATGGAGGTATTAATTTCCCAACATTATGGTGGTTGGGAGCTCAACATAGCAAATCTTGACATTTGTGTGACATTGGATGCGGAAACCAAATCTAAATTCCAGAAGAAATAACTGTACATAGGATCTTTCAAATGTCTTTTATACACTCCTAATGCTCTGGTCAACTCTCTGTACAAGGGAAGAAACGGATGAATCAGACAGATATACATCTGATAAATAATAAATAGCCTTCTCAAATGTCATTCTATCAAAGAATTTAAACTTGAGTCTATTATGTTGATTTTCCAGCTATGATGTAGCTGAATAGTGATGATGCAGTATATCGGATATATCATCATGAAAGAAAATGACCATCGTCTTGGGGTTTAAACCCGGAGAAACACTGGCCAAAAGTGTTCTGTTTGGTATATGCCTCAACCAACATGGTAAAAAGAATGAGAATATTGCCGCAGTGCTAATACCATTGGCAAATTGTTGTCAGTAATGTGTATAACAACTACAATTTGGAGTAAACAGGCTGCTGTAATCTGGATGGTGGAGTGGAGGGGATGGAGTAGTTCAGTGCTTTCTATTAAATAGTGTTAAATAATATTTCTATGTTACTGTAATGTAATATAGAAATAATATAGACATATAGTAATATAGACATATAGTAATACAGAGATAATATTTAGCACTATTATTATTTCTATTAATATTATTTCTATGTTACTATATTTAACATGGCAAACTTCACAGAGAAAATTGAAGAACACTGTGACTTAATGGAGGGTGTTAAAGATTGAACAGTATTTCAGCTGAGTGCATATCCACTGAAAGACACAGAGAAGAAGGTGTAATAAAAATGAAATGGTTTCTCAAACTAATGAGTTAAGTTTTGAAAAAAGATTATAGATGAATATGCAAAACAGAAAGGGAAGATGGTCTAGAAAAAAAAATAAGTGATGTTTCAAAGTTTGAAAAGATATAAATACTGTTGAAGAGTGACCAAATTAGCTTAGCTTACAAAGGAGAACTGAGAGGTGTGGTTGATAATTTGGATGAAGTTATGGAGCAGTTTAAATGGATAGGTAAGACTTCTGATATACAATATGAACATATGCATATACATAGATATTACGACATATCTGTCTTTTCATACACATAATTCAGTATGATAGAACATGTTTTTACAAAAATGTATCCGTAACAGTCTCACTTAAATTATAAGGAAACTCAATTTTATTAAAGCAATGCATTTGTATATGTGTTGCCGAAGCGAGCACTAAAGTAATGCATTCGGTAGACTGGTAATCCCTCTTGATTTCAAATGTATTGAAATTCTTGTGGAAGGCTCACATAGTTCTATGTAGATAATTTTCTTACAATAGTAGCAAGTGGGGAAATGTTGGTTCATATGCAGTTTACCTTTCCTTTTTTCCTTCACATTTAAGTTATGAAATATATTTACATATAGATTTATAATAAATTCTGTGCCTTTGTTTTTGTTTATATGATCCATTCCCCAACAACACAGTTCAGTGGATTCCTCTATCTGTCTCACCATGAACCTTTTATGTGTCCCACGAAAGGCTCACGCCATTCCAAGAAGAGCAAAGCTGCTGTTGGAGGTGCTTGACGGTACTCAAACAATGCCCTGGTGCACTCTGTAATTTCATAAAAAGTCAGTCAGGGAGGGTGACATGCATAATGGGAACTTTTGTTGTAAAGAAAAATGGGCACCTTTGCATTTCTATTTGCATATAGATTTCCCCCCTACTGCTACCTGAGAAAATTAAGAGCTTCCACCCTATCAGTTTCTTAAACACGTTCTTGAGAATGTCCACATTTATGTCAGCACTTTTTCGACATCCTAATGATGTTTTTGCGAAGACTATGGCATCTATATGGATTGTTACCAGCCTAATGAAAAGTTGCTTTAGGTGTCAAAATAAATCTAAGAATGTTCTACACTTTAGCTGACTGTAATATATCATCATGGCCTGCTTAAGTAGTATAAACTGCAACATGATAAAGCAGCTAACAAAAACCTATGAGAACCAGTAGCTGGGATAATGGGCATTCAGTGTAAGGATAATATAGCAGCAATAAAAATTTCAATAACCAAAGGTTATATACCATACTTTTTAAAGGAGTTCTTGGCTAACTGAGCTTTCTTCAACAGTAGACACCCAGGTGAGATGATTCATTACAAGCATTCCTCCGTCTTTCTTTTTACTTGGGAAAGTATTAACGAACTTCTTCAGGTTGCAGGATCCTTTTATTAAATTGTAATTTAGGAGAATTGAGCTGACCTTTTACCTACATCTGTAGGGAAACTTCTGAATGTCCATATTATTTTGCCAAAAAAACATAGTATGTTTGACAATTTTGTGATTTTTAATGAATGTATACACTGAAAGGTACAACCTAAAACTAATGGGAAGACATTTCCACGTCCATATGCACTCGTTTGTCCCATGAAGACTTAGTAACTTCCAGCTCTTATACTTGAGTCTCACCATGTTGAAACGGTTGTTCCCTTCTCTTACCCTTATGATCTGACATCATGGAAAGCCCTTTGCTGGGACTCTCCTTCATAATCACGGCCTCCCATATGCTGAACATTTTCTCTTTTCTATCCGCTGTCTATATACAATGCCTTCAATTCTGTGAAAACTTCTCTTTTATGCTCAGCCTGAGGGTTTCCCTCCTCCCCATAAATGGCTGTGGAAGGACCATTATAGTTACAGTGTTATTGAACCTGTAGTTCAGAATTATGCAACATTCCTCTCTGTTGTAGGAAAAAACTCTCCTATTCTGTGCAATATGTACTTGTGATTGGTTTCCTTGTTGAAAGAGTTAAAGTTCGGTATGATTTTATAAAAGAGTATGCTCTTTAAATTCTTCACTCAAAATAAAGACAGCTGTATGTAAAATAATTTTCTAATATGTTATTACTGTTCAAACCTTTGAGTATATACTTGATTATTATAAAATCATTACTGATTTATATACTACTCCATGATGCATCATGTATAATTTTTACACTGATGCTTTTTATAATGAACTAGCATCTTTAAATACATTTGTGTAAAAATCTTAGGGAAAAAAATTTTTTATCGAGTTTACATTTTTCTCCCCTCAAACATTTCTCCTGGGCCTGCCTTGACTGAATTTGACAGTAGTTTTATGTGGTGGCTCTTTTTTCTGATTAACAAATTGACTTTAATGAACTTTTCTAAGACATTGTATTAGTTTTCTGCTGCTGTATAGAAGATCACTGAACATTTAGCAACAGGAAACAGCATTCATGATTTTTCAGTTTTGGAGGTCAGGTCTACTTGCACAGCTAAGAGGGATCTTCTGTTCAGGGTCTCACAAGATTCCACTGATGGTGGCGGCTGGATGACACTTTCATTTGAGACTCCACTAGGAAAGGATCTATTTGAGTCCGTGTGCATTGCTAGCCAAATTTATTTCCTTGAGGCTTTATAACTAAGGGTTCATGCTTGGGGCTACTCCCAGGGTATAGTGGCTGACCAGAGTTCCCTGCCACACAGTACTCTCCATGGTTGACTCACGGTTGTTGGTCTCTTGGAGGTCAGCAAAAGAAGTTCTACTTACAATCTGCTGAAATAGATAAATGTAAATAATCAAAGGAGTAACATATCATTTCTATCATATAGGATAACCTAATCAGGAGAGTGACAATTCACCATCTTTGTCATAATTTCTTGACTACAGGGAAGTTTCATTTTCCCTCTGCACTTAACAGAGATCATAGTACATCATAACTCATCGGTGTCATATAATTGTATGTCTACTAGAGTCCACAAATTAAAAAAAAATTATTTAAAATGCATCACCTTATTTTAACTTTTTTCCATCTCAACCTACACTTTCTGTATTGCCTTGAAAGTCTACTGCTTAACCTTATCTTTACCCGTTGACTTTCTGTTACACCTGTAGACTTTAGTTTCATCATTTTTGTCCTGTTTCTTCTTTCATTGTTTTTCTTCCCAGTTAACTTCCCTGCAAAAATACATACAAGCTCCATTCTGCCTCATTGTAGGAAATACCATCCTCAAATATATATCTTCTTTTGAATCTATCTTATCTTTTTAAATATTCAGTCATACTTCTTGAAAGAACTGTCTATACTCTATGATAAAAATTACTTCATTTTTCATCGAAACTTGTTCCTCTCACTGAGTTGTTCGGAAGCATTATAATGGAAAAATCTAAGTCTTACCTTGAAGGTTTCACAAAACTTCAGCCGAAGGAAAATGTTTAATGGCTCATCTTCTCTTTGTATATTATTTTCCTTCTCATTGCTCCTCAGCATTTTAAATTTAACATTGAATGAAATGAATTTTTAAACATCCCAAACATTTCTTTTTATTTGTTGATTCCTTTTTCAATCGACTTGAGCATTACACAAAAAATTTACATTAATTATAAACAGAAAATCATTTGCCCATGTTCTACCTTGACAGACATAAGTAGGAAACATCCACAAGGATAAGAGAGAATGTTTTGTTAGGGTTATTAGGAAGTGAGAGTGTGTCTGTCAAACCAGAGCCAAGGTACTGCCATCACCGGGTGGCGACATCATGTTTTACTGTGACTGTCTTTTCCTATATTCATTTCCATTAATAGCTGCTGGATTTCTAGTTTCCCAAAGAGTACTCAGCTTGTCAAGTGCCTTTACGTATCAGGTGCCTGATAAACATATCTTGAATAATGCAATAAAAAGGTTTATTTTGTCGCCATTCAATTCTCTCTCTCTCCTTAAAGTTTTTAAAAGGCAGTTTTACCTAGCTCTCTGTCATTTGATTATAATTTCTCTTTTAGATGTTTTAAACAGAGTTGATTGACACTCATTCTTCTCTATGTTCCTGGTTGCTTTGTAACTTTCACAGAAATAGTGTGAACATTCTGCTTTTCTCCAGTTATAATGCTCATCCTTATAACCACTGACCGTATTCTCTTTTGCTGAAGAATTTAGGTATCAAGGGTTAAAAGCTGTATTTCCATTTAACGGAGACACTGAAATGCATCGTTCAGTTATATTAGACAAAGAGATCGGATATGTTAGAGCCACTGCACTGGCGATAGATGGGCGACCTCTTCAGCACTACTAAAATACAGGGCTGAGAGAGTTACTGGTATTACAACTAGGATGAATTACTGCAACCGGCCAAGATATAATAACAGTATGAATTATTGAATTGGCATCTTCCTGAGACAGCTTTGGTCACAGCCTTGCTATGTTCTGGAGATGATAGAAGAAGATTTGTGTGATGTAAATTTATAATCAAAGGGTTTTCAGGATGAAAGATGACCTCCAAGGTTATGAACCTGAGCAGGAAACTGCATCATCATTTGAAAAGGGAACTGTAAAATACGAAGCATTCTTCAGTCAGTAGTAGGAAGCCAAAGAAATCCCACTCTTACATATTTAACTCCAGGAAAGTTTCTGATAGTCAGAGATAGAATGCAAGACGCCAAAACGCTCCTGCATTAAGCAGCTCAGGAGATGCCTGTAGATCTGTGCAACATCAGTTTCAACATGTTTCCGGAAATTATGCTCAATATAAGATTAGTGACTCGTTAAAACAATTGAGCTCTGAGGAGCACAGCGATCCAAGACCAAGAGTCACACACGCGCGCGCGCGTGCGGATACACACACACGCACACACACACACACACACACACACACACGCTGTGATTACTTAGCAAATAGAAAACTTTTGTTTTGTATAGAGTTAGAAGGAGGATATTTTGTTAATGCACTAATGGTTTCATCATAATTACACCAAGAACATGCTACCAGTGTGGAAAGCTCTCTGAGCCACATGTTTGACCCTGTCAATCGGAAGATGGTTCTTTGCTTCTCTTGAGTTCAGCTAGCTGTGTGGGAGGAACCGAGACGCTCTGGGAATCCGTCCCTTCGCCGTCACTGCCCGATGTGCTGAGTGATGGAGATGGATCTGGGAGGCAGCATCTCCTTCCTGAAAACAAAGTAGCCTTTAAAAAGGGCTGTTAAACTGCTGTCTTGTATTTGATTATTCTGTCCCCAGTAAAGTACTTTATTTTTTACTACTAAATGGTCATTTTTATGAATGACATTATTTTAGTCCAAAGACTGTTTCAAGAAACAATAGGTCAAAAGCAGCAAAACTATAGATCAGGGCTGGAACTGTGGAGAAAATTACCTCAAATAATAGACCACGGTCAGTTCAATCTAAGAAAGTGTTCTTCAGAAAATTGTTGTCAGTTATTCAGAGAATTTAGAGAAAATCTCTTATAGACATGGTTTTAATTTAATGTAATGAAATAGGAATGCATAGATTTATATCATGCAATAAGACATTTTTATGTCTATACATAATTTCAAATTACATATGAAAAATACAGTAACTCAAATTAATGCATTTCTAACATATGATCAATTGCATTGCATTTCCTGGCTGTTAAAATTGTGTTTTATAGCATCAATAACAAATGTAATAAAATGTATTTCCTTATTAGGCCCCTCAACTATTTTTTTTAAGAAAGGCAATAACCTAAAATTGTTATCTGCAATGCAACATAACTTTCTTTTTTAAAAATGGCTTAATTGTTCTTATACTGTGTAATAAAGAGAACAGACAGTATTGACAAAATTAATTCCTCCCCCCAAAAAAACCCTCATACAATTTTTTTTTATTTTCCTGTAAGACAACGAAGATACATCAAAGGCAACTGAAAAACTGCCCTAGAAAAGGGAATTACTATTATTTTTCAAGTGTCAAAATCAATAAAATATAACCAGTTTGGTTTATTGGCTTGAAGATATTTAAATCACTCCTCTTTCATTTTTAAATAATTAATTCTTTTTAGAATTTTATTTACTTAAATAGAAATTGTTTAAAACTTATACTCTGAAGAGACAGTATTTAGGTTTTCGGTGTTCTTTCATCTCCAACTTGGAGTGTACTTTTCTTTCCATAGATAGGTGGAAGCTTCTAGCTCACTTCCCTCCACCCCCTTATGCCCTCCTTTGCTGTTCTCTAGCCTGATAAGATATTACACATACAATTTTATCTTGCTAATAAATAAGGATAATCGTTCAATTATATAACTTGTAGAGAGGTTTACAAATTTCCTTCTCCTGACCAATTGGGTAATCTATCTTTGTTTATATTGAGAAAAGCAATATTTAAAAAATTCTGTTTCATGCACTCTGCCAGCCTGTTCTATCCAATATAGAATTGTTTGCATTGTGATGTCATCTAACGGAATACATAATTGTAATGTCATTGAAATAGGTACAGAAATGCAGGTATAAAACTTCTTTATTCAAAGAATGCAGGGAATACAAATATATATGACAAGAGACACGATTAAGTACTTTTCTATTGCAATTCACTACATTTTAAATCTATACATTTATTGAAAGAAAATAAAGCTTCCACTAAAATGTGCTGAGACTGAATTTAATTGGTCTTTCCTGGAATACATCACTTTCACATTAGGGTTTACTGTCATCAAAGTCATCAGCAAGATGTTTCACGCACCCATAACAGGCTATGTGCTGAACACCCCAGTTTTGTAACATGTGAAATCTGCCAGGGGAAAAATACTCACACATGAAAAAACAAAACAAAACAAAACAAAACAAAAACCAAAACAAAACAGTCCATGGTGACAAGGGCTTAGAGTTATGATGAATATCAAATTAAGACGTGATATAGGCTGTTTTAAACTCCATTCACTGAATCACAATATTCTTTTCCACTTTTATTTTCTGTCTTCTATATGCAGGTTCATGATTCAGGTATTGCCTTTTGATTGGTGCATAGTTTTTAATCACTGAGTTGTACAAGAACACTTGTTCTTCATGTGCTTATGAAGGGTGAGTAACATGCCCGCTTCCAAGGAGCAAATATTTTCTAGATATCCCGGTTTCTCAGCAACCCAAGGACGAGCCTGGCAATTGACATCTTTAAATTACTACTGACCTATAGTATTAATCCTTTCACCTTTCTGAGGCTTGTGTGCTTGGCCATGGTAATCAGGCCTCTTTTGCTCATCATAATCCCATTAACAAATTGAAAGATAGAAGAAGAATTTTTTTAACCAATCCCTTTGACAGGAAGCAGTGCAAAGGGGTTATAATTATGGATTATGTCTTTTATTATACATTGGAGCAAGCACACATTAGCTTAATTAAAAACACAGTGTGAATATTCAACCACATCGAGCTGCAAATGTTTAAGCGCTATCTGTAACAGCTGAAAATATATTTTGGTCTCACAGAAAAGCTCTTGTCAAGTTGTATGGAAAAGTGAGTTTGAGAATTGAGGATTGCACATTTTTGTGGTGGCAGATTTACTGAGACCAAGACCTCATCATGTAAATACTTGCTAATCTAGGACTCAGACAGACAAAATATACCTCAATGAACCACGGGATTGTAAAGTGAGGCTCTGCTGAGGTTGACAAATGTAAAGAAGCCAGACATCCAGCTTCACTAAATTTCCTAAACTGGCTTGGATTACCTTTAGAAGGACCTATGAATGAGCAGAAATTGACCTCAGGTCTGTGCAGAAAATATTACTTCAACATCTTAAGAAGCGACCTTATTTTCAGTTTCAGAGATATTAGGTTGGAACCACAGAACTACAGAGCTAGATTGTCAAGAACAGGCAATTATCCAACTCGTTGAAATTAGTAGAAGATCTCATAGAGAAAATGGCTTGTCTAAAATTATGAGGCATTGCTGCACCAGAATAGACACAGATATCCAGGTAAGTTATTCATTACACAACTCCAAGTGACATTAATCAAGAACACTATGAAGAACTATTTTAGAGCCCCCTTCCAGTAGCACTGAATATCTGCACTGCTCATTGTCCATTTCATAGTTCCATGACCCACTGTCCATTTCAACACCTTCTTAAACTACCTCTTTTTAACTATTGGTTCTTTTTCAACTTTTTTATTAGGATACTCTCCCATCTCTAGATTAATTTCATTTTATTGAAATAAACTGTATTCTTTACATTTTATGGAAGGTGTTCATCATCAAGCACAATTATTCTCTAAAATGTGCCATGTGCTATTGACCTTTAGTGATACAAACTATTTCCTGTTTAAAATAAGCCGTGAGCCCTGGTCTAGAAAATGCACCGTATGACATAACTGTGATGTATCGATGTAAGAATTAAGAATGTCCATCAGTATGACTCATATCCAGATTGAAGCTAAATATCCATGAAAAATTCTTAGTAACAATGTGACCTTTTCAGTATATAGTACTATGACAAGGAGAGCTCAATGAATGTGTTACGTGCTATGATTCACTTTGTTGAAAACAGGGATCCTGTTTCAGGGTCGTGTGTGTGTGTGTGTGTGTGTGTTAAGAATCTCAGTAGGATAATTTACTGTTTTACCCAAAAAAGACTTTGGGTGTATGTATTCAAAGCAGAATTATACTTTTTTTCCCGAGGTGAATATGTTCTTCATTACCAGGCTTTTCAACGGTTCTGTGGGAAAAGTTACTTCTTTCTGTTCGATCAGACTCCTCACATTCAAGTTATTAACTTAACAATCTCACTTGTCTCCTGACTCCAAGGAAAGATACAATTCACGTGCAACTACACCTCAAAACATTCCACAGCCTCTGCAAGGCCAATAGGCAGAAAGAAACCTGTCACCAAGACATATTGATGACTTTATTTATACATGACCTAAACAAGAAAACTAAGAAAAACCATCTGGCTTAGCTGCTGAGAAAATGCCTTAGGAGATGATAATAAACCCTCTCTTAGAATTCTTTTCTCCAGGCTACATAACCCGATTCTTCCAGGATTTCTTCACAGATTTTTATTCTAGAGCATTATACTTCCTGGCTACTCTTTTAAGTATTAGGAATAAACAATTCTTTCTAAGCCATATATTCCTTTGAAGTCATTGAAAAGGAAAGCACACCAACACACAAAATCATGGACTATCAGAACTTTAAGGCTGTAGGAAGACAATGTAAGTGCATAATCACTTCAATGAACAGGAAGTTATGGCTCAGAATCTCTGTCCAACTTGAACAAGCCCTCCTTGGTAGTCTAATGGTTGACTCAGGTTCTTACACACGTGAATACTGCTGCTCCTAAGCCCATGTTGTTGTTTAAGGGGCAGCACGATCAGCCAAGGTCTCTGGATTCTTTACTGATGAGGACTAAATTCATTAATGACCAATTGTCTAATAGTTTCTGGTGATATCAAAATTTACCTGTGATTCTACTAATACTCTTCTGGCATGTTTATCTTTCCTTAAGTATGCTGTGAAGTCTTAGTTGTTTGAAAAATATAAACAACATAATGAGCTCATAAGTTTTTAAGTGGACAGGTTTATGATTTTTACTTTGGCGTATTTCAATACTCAATGAGGACATTTAAATATATAAAATCTTGTCATTATCCTTTTAAAATGGTATTTAGATCTGGAAACTAAGAACTCTAAGTTATTTCAAGGCTGATGATTCTACACACAGCGCTGAAGCTAGCCTTGCAAAACAATGCAGTAGGTCCCATTGAGAGGATTCTGAAGTTTAATGAGGGATAGATCTAGGATGGCCAGACTCAGGATTTCTCTCACATTCTCCAGGTCTTTCTCCTCAGTGCTCCATCTTAAACAGGAAAGAGCATTCACTGACAATTTTAAATTAATTTAAAATTCTAAATTCCTGGTACAGGATTCAGTGATTTATATCATTATTATAGTTTCATGACTCTATGAGATCAAAGGTAAATACTATAATTACCTTATTGGAAAAATCCAAATTATAATTTCAGCATATTGTGTAATAATTATAATGTTAATAAAAATAAAACTTTTATCACTCCCTTTAATTACTATTTCAAAAAAAGATTGCACAATATGTAGAATATATAAAAAATGTAGATTTACCTGTAAACTGAAGGCATAATGAAATACCACTACACACCTTTTAAAATGGCAACCTGTGCCAAGCATGGTGGCACAGGCCTATAGTCATAGCACTCGAGAGACTGAGGCACGAAGATCACCAAGAGTTCAAGGCCAACATAGGCTACTAGTGAATTCAAGGCTAATCTGTATATAGGGAGACCCTGTTTTAAAACACACAATTAAATAAATAGCAGCTTTTGAAAGATTGAGCACATAGTGTTGGTATGAATGTGGAGGAACTGGAACTTTGCTTTACTACCGAGATGAATATAAATATTTCAGTCACTTAGAAATTACTATGGCAGTTTTTAAAAAGTTAAGCATATACCTGTCATATGGTTCAGCCATTTTTTTTTCTAAGTACATACCAAGAAAAAATAAAAACTATGTCTACAAAAATGGGTACACAAATGCTTATAGTTCTTAGCTGTAAAAGGTCAGACTAGAAACAACATAATTGGTGTAAAAAGATGAATAAATTTGTGAACTGTAATATATGCTTATACTGGAATTCTATGAAGGAATAATGAGGAATGAACAACTGATACGTGCAACATAGGTGAATCACAAAATAATTGTGCCATGTGAAAGAAATCAGAGAAGAAACGAGTACATACTACATGATTTAGCTATGTAAAACTCTCAAAATGCAAACTATTATATAGTGACAGAAAGCAGATAAATCGTTGCTTGGGCTGGAAGATAGAGTGACAGGAGAGGCAGAGAGGAGAGATTATACAGGGGAAGTGAAGCATATGTTCATTATTTTGATTTTGATCATGGTTTCTTACGCTTATACGTATATCAACACATATCCAATTGTACGCTTTAAATATTTTGGTCAATTATGTTTCAATGAAACTGTTGAAACAAACTACAGAGATTTGCAAAGGTGTATTAATAATTAAACAAAAAGTATATGTTTAATCAATCAGCCTTAAAAATTAAAAAAGAAGCACTAATTTAATGCTACCAAAGCAAAAGAAAAAGACATAATAGCATAAATAAGTATAAAATTCTGAAAACAGAAGAACTAGAAAAAGGTTCTTTGTGCACAGACAAAATATGAACAATTCCATTGTAACAACAGTCAAAAGAAATTAAAGTTAATTATATACAAATGTAATGCTGACCCCAAAAGTAAGCAAAGATTTAATAGATTAAACCACTCTAGGAGAAAGAAATTTGTCCAATTGTGTGAAAATCATTTTAGAAATGTGAATCATCAGAATAATGTTCTGGGAAAATTAAAATAAGAAAATTGACCCTAAAAGGTAATTTTGGAAAAGAAAACAACTTGGCCGTAGAAAAAAAAAAATAGACAAACTTATTAAACAGTAATTTTTTTAAAAAATTAGATCAATTTTGTTATTGCTTATTTCTTTCACATCTTTATAAATGTTCATTGCCCGTTAAATGTATGCTACTTAGAAGCATCTGACAACACCATTATAATTTAAATATTATGAGACTCTGCAGGAGCCAAGAGACACATCAATGAAAATATATATTTCAGATACTTCTATAGAAAGGGGCAAAGAAAAGGTCAATTGTAAAAGGCCTCAATAAATGAACAAAATACAATCAAAACATTAAATAAATATCGAGGATACCATACACAATTATTTCATATTCATAGAATCAAAAAACTGTACGTTTTTTATAGTGTTTTCAAAAGTTTTGTGTTCTTCTTTGACTTGGTAGTAAGAAACTGAGTACATTCTGTTTTTTGCTACTTGGTTAGTAAATTTCTATAATATTGGTAAAAGATAATTTGGCAAACGATCTATTATTAAGACCTATGCATACATTTTAAATGAAAATTTCAGTATTACAAATTATTCTTAAAATATTGAAGTAGTATATGTGTAAGTGTACTCATTTATTTATGGCACTAGAATGTATATTTGCAAAAGTTTAGGATAAGACTACTGCTACTAATGGACATTGATAGAATAATTTGTAGTATATCCACAAACATCGGTATCCTCTGTAACTATTAAATCATGATATAGACATAGAATGGTAGGTGGAGAGATGTCCTTAAATATTATCGAGTGGAAAAGAAGTAGATCATAAAGTGGAAATTAGGGATGTTCCCACTTTAATCATATGTGTATTTCATATATGGATATACCACACACACACTCATATATCTATCTCTCCTTTGTAATTTTTAGCATGTTTTAGGGAGACAACAGGATGGTTTTAAGATTGTCTCAACAATGTTAACAATGATTAGAGTGGCTGGTAAGATTCCTGTCATTTTCTTTTTAAAATATTTTTCAGGTTTTCTTTAAAGTGAGTTTAAAATACTTCCTATTATCAGGGGGCAGCTATCATTTTGGAAACATCAATGCTATAACTTCTTACTCTCTGCATAAGACAACTACGGGTTCTGCCTAGAAGGAGTGAGGATTCTCATTTTGACTTTGTGCATTGTATTAACTCTGCACAGGAGCACCCAAAGAGCACTGAGCAAAGGAAGCTGATCACTGTGGGGTTGAGACGGGGCAGACGCCTGGAGGGGACCGCTGTCTACCCAAAGGTACTTATGCTGCACCACACAATTCTCCACTTGCATTCATATAGTAAAAAACAAAAACAAACAAACAAATGAAAAACCCATATTTTTCTCAAAATATGAGTTCACCAGAATTTGTGAGTATATGGTACTCACTGAAATTAAAGTTTCTAAGCCACTATTGATTTTAACTTATTTCGTCTCTTCCTTAGAAACTCTGGGAAACTAAGATTGTGGAAATTGGCAGAGATATGCTAGGAATTTAGGGAGGCATGTGTAGACTCTATTTGGAGGCCCATTAAAATGAACTTGAAAGCTACTTGCAGATTCTCTTTTTATGGTTAAAAAATGCCCCTCCCCCTTTTTTTGGTGTAACCAATAATTGCACATTGTGATTTTAAGCCCTAAGCTGAATCAGACAACCACGGATGATCATGGTGCTCCAGTTATAAATCCATGCGCGTGGGCACACAGCAGAAGGTTCCTCTTTGTTGACCTAATAATGCAGAGACATGACTCACTTAGTCTTAAACAATTATAATAAATAGTGTCGATTTTGCCTACTATTGGAATACTGTAAATGTGGTGTGGTAGGTGTTCAGTGGCATGCCTTTGTTAATAAGCACAAAATTCAAAAATTGTCTGTATTAAGCAGAGAAGAAAAACTTAATTCAAAAACTGTGTCTTCCAGAAGGCATGTGGCAGTATCTTTCCAAGACACTAATACCAAGAATCACCCAGCGAATGGTCCAATCCTAGATCCTTGGCATCCTCATCCACTCTCTCTGTCTCACTTGTGCCCCTTGTCCAAGGAAAGTGCCACGTTGTTCCCAGCCTTTGTTGTCGCCACTGCTGTTCCGTGATGCCAGTTCTTTGCTACTGTTTGCTTGAATTGTTGAAACAGAAGCCCAACTTCTATTTCTGCTGCTTTGTCCTCTTCTAATCAGAATCCTCAGAGTGGCTCTTCAAAAATGCATCTCTGAATGGACAAATTTCTAAGCGGCTTCCCATTTCCAACAGCATAAAATCCAAACCCCCGGGATGGTTGACTGTCTGTCTCTCCAGTCTCATCTCTGCTGGTCCTTTGGCATTTTATCTCTTCATCCTGAATTTCTGCTCATTCGCACTCTGAATCCAGGTCTTTCCACCTTGGGATGGTGCACATGTTGACTGCCTCCCACCACATAGTCCAGTATTGCATGAATCACCCAACTGGCTTCAATTCATCCTTCAGTTTCAGTCAGAAGCCTTTTCTTCCCGGAAGATGTTTTGTCTGACCTCACCTATCAGGAATTTATAGCCTTCCATCTCTCTTGTAATTCCTCATATGTATCTCTACTTAGGCCTTGTCACAGTCTCTGTAACAGTTTGTTTCCACAAGAGCACTGTCAGCTCCCTGAGGTCAGGAACTACCACTTATTCATTGCTAAACTACCCTGAGACAGATCCTCTACCTATATCCAGTATAAGATAAGATGACCTCACATTTGTTAAATTCAAAATTAAGCAAAGGAACGAATGGAGAAGACTGTATATTATGAATAAAATCAAAGAAATGTGAATGCCATCAGAAATATACAATTAGGTAATTGTTTTAGAGAATACTGAGTGAGTAGAAGAAAAACAACAGACTGAGACCAAACTTTTCCAAAATTCTATTTTAGTATTCAGCCCACATGAATTAATATTCAATAATATATTATATATATGTCTGTATGTACATATACTGATATCTGCATACTATAATTTATAAATATTAAGAATATATGTGCACACATATTACACATACACACGAACGCCCCCTCTGTGTAGGTACGAACTGAACTCAGTGTGTATGTATGTGGGCATGAGTATATATGTTTGAGTATGTGTATCTTCCATATTCCTAAAGTGAATTATTAGACTTTCTTACCATGACTCAAATCACCAGTCAAACCCGTAGCTTATAAAACAGCCTTCACTGTTAATTGCATGTTTTCCCAAGTTCCCATTATTGTTAGAATCCCGAGACTGCCATGTGTTGTTGTTTCGGATTGCTCATGGTGCCAAGAGCTGTGTTAACTGCTCCGGCGTTGCATTCCTACGCGGAGACAGACTTGATCCTGTAGATAAGGAGATTGTTCCTCTTGAGAAGCAGACATGTAGGTACCAGGAATGGAGAGTAGGCCTGAAGCACCAAACCAGGTATCTCATGAATTTAGGAAAGTTTTTCAAAAGAAGTCTAATGCACAGGAGTTGACGTTTTATTAATAATTCCTTTCTTGAGAGATTCAAGCAGCTTGGGCTGCTTCCCGCTCTTTCAAATTCTCTCTTCTGCTGACTGGAGAGAAGCAGCAAATTCAAAGTAAAGCTAGAGGAAGCCTGGAAGCTCAGCCTCTGGGCAGTCGTTTTTAGTATTTATGAGCGCCTGTAAATGGCTAGTGAGCTGGTGGTAGCACCATTGATCCTACTTTTAACAGTTGACTTCCTCACAATCAATGGGATTGACCAAACCACCTGTGAAGTCAGCAGCAACAAGAGGATGGTCACACGGCCTCCCAGCCCCGTGGGCCGCGGCTCCAGGTAGGCGCACACAGCCACAAAGCTCTAAGTCCAGAAACATGTTCCCTGGCGCTGAATACTCGCACCCTCTTCTCTCAGTGCCTACTGACCCTATTACCGTAGAAACTTGGCGGACAAAGGCCCAGACCTAAATTATGCAGCTCTTTCGCGCCCTCTGGTGTCCAGTCTTCCACAAACCCTAAATTCTCCTGGGTTTTCCGGGAAGATATGGACAGTTAATCCTTCCTGCCCAAAGCTAGGTGTCTCCTCGTGATGTAAAGGATCTAGGGTAAGAAATTCATTCACTTGGCATTATCATTTCTGTTGACCAGAAAAAAAAACCTATTGATCGGAAAAATATCCCCTTAAAACCATCACCTAAGTAGGAGAATGAGTATAAGCTGGTCAATGCATTTTGCATATAGATAATATGAAAAGTATCTGCTTTGAAATTTGTATTTGAAACACATTTGGGGCAGTTCAAAGTCATACTTTCTAGAAAATAGTTTGTTCATGTAGAAGTCATTAACTAATTTGAACCACTTCATTAACAGGAAGGAAGGTACAGATAGAGCGATCCTACCAAACTGGCATATTAATCTCCCTCTTACAGAAATGCTCTTATGTGGGCCTCAGAACTGTGGCCTAGGTCTTTGCTCTTCTTGCAGGTTGAACAGTGATTTGGGAAATGTCACAATCTCTATGGGCCTTCGTTCTCAACTATAAAACAAGAAGTAAATATGGAAATTTTAGAGGTTATCAGAGTTAGTTTTCCATACTACCTGAAGATGGCTGGTGGGTACAGGGGGTTCTTTATCTACTTGTGCAAATGTTTGACTCTTAAAATGATAAATGGTTTGCAGTTGGAATCAATTTTCCATGTTCTCCTGAATATCAAATTAATGAGACTGCTTTACAGCAACCCTGGAAATAAAGGAAGAATGGTTGAGTCTCATTTTCAACTCTCTCATGATTACATATTATTTTAGAATATGCAGTGGTAGTTCAATAAAATGTCTCTTTTTTTAGAGTGGCCTTAAGCAATGTATGAGAAGAAGTGAATTAGAGAAAAGGATTTCTGCAGAAAATTGCCAAGTGTTCTTCATATAAGTTTTTATCATAACCATGCTCACTTATTAAGATCCTACCAGGTACCAAGAGTTTTAGATACCTCATTTCATTTAATCCCCCTAACATTCTTGCAAGGTAGATTTTATGATTTTCATTTTGTAAAAAAAGAAAGAAACTAAGCCTCAGAGATGCAAAGCAATTTGTCCAAGATAACACACAACTTGTCGAGATGATACTCAAACTAGTTTCTACTGAACTCGGAGCCTGTTTACTTTGGATGTAACAAGCTTCTTTTAATTTAGATCTCAAAAGTGATCAGGAAGGGATTCCTGAATCCATTGCTCAGAGAAGAGCTCAAAGATTTTCCTAAGAAGCCCTAGAAACAAGGAAATGAGGATATACGGAGTTCTGCTGCCCATGAGGGGCATTTAGGCAGATGAGGGACATACCCCATTCCGTGACACGTGATCCACAGTACCGGAGCACTGCTGACTAGTCATCTCCTCATTGGTTTTAATTGAACATCTACTGTGTGCCATTAGTTCCAGATCAATAAAATAAAACTGATGTTCTCTTTTTAAAGTCATTTACATGTCAGAAGAAATTTCACAGCTTCCCCCAAATAGGAAGTAAGGGAGAACGTCTTGCTAATCCCACTTGAGAAAAACTCACCCCCTTGTGGGATTCGAGGTTGATGTCATACCTGACAGAGTTGCCATCCACATCATCTGCTCATTAAAGAGCCATTGGAACCGTGCAAGCTCTTTGGCCCTACACTTCCCAGAAGTGACCCCTAGACAGAAAAGAAGAGAGTTGGAATCTCTCCACAACTTATATATAAATACTTCGTAATTACAGTGACGCGTGACGGAAAATCTCCACACCTACCTGGATTTCAAACTGCCTCCTATAACGGCATGCCTCATTCTAACTCATCTGAGACCCACAATATCAGGCCTAATATTGTAAAGCCAAGGAGGGCTTGCTCATGTTTAATCTCTGTTATTGTTTGGTGAAGAGAAAATAAAACAGGAGTCTGTTACGTGATATTTCTCATTCCTCTAGTGTAGATTTCTCTTCCCGGAAATCGAAGAGATTTGATCCAGTGTCCTAACATCCCAGATGATGGCACACAGAGTCACGATGCTCTCTAAGGTCTCTTCGAAGTAGGGGTGCTGATGTGTCTTCCTGGGAATTTGAGGAAGCCACTTTTTCACCAAGGGTACTAACGCTGAGCGTTGTTCAAGGAGGCAAAAGTGTCAAAATCTGGAAGAAAGAGTCACTTTCCCGGGATAGAATGGATATTCCTGGCACTGTGGATTTCAGCCTTTTCAGAGCTGGAAACTCCCTCATGACTCATGAATCTAGATATCAGAGGTGGAAACTGAGAGAAGGACAATAAAAAATTACATAGAAAAGAGAGAAGGGCTATCTAACAGGATCAAATCATCTAGAAAGTTTAGCAGGAAATGCACAGTGCAAAGGCAAGGATGTTCTCTGCATGCACAGCCTCAGAAACAGTCAAAAGTCAAGCTTTTAGGAAAGCAAATAGTGTTACTGTTTTTTAAAAGTCTTTCCATTTTTTCCTTAGCTTATACTAAATCCCCCATTTTCTCTTCTAATTCTTTATTTCAGGATCACTGGATTCTACTGTGTTTGAGGGGAAAAAAAGGAACTATAAACCTAAATTATAGCCAATCAGATTGTACTCACAGCTCAACTACTAGACAAATTGCAGCTCATGAAATTTGCTATGGGTCAGGAGACTGAGTAATTTTATTTTAATCAGTCTTATTTGAAGCTAGAATGCTGTTGCAGCAAATCCTCTGAACAGGATTTCAGAAAGGATATAGACAGGACAATTTTTTCCCCTCTCTTCCCCCTTGTTTTCTTTTTTCCCAGTAAACTGTTACAGGTCCCTGACAGATAATGAGAAATAAAAGTTGAAATGGTCCAATTTTATTGCTGTTCTAAATGAAAGCATATCCAGAGCTTACATTGGCTCCAGCCTGTCTTGCAGGGGCAGATTAAGCTCTCGGAATCATGTTCTGAGCATCCATTTACACGGTGAAGTCCCAGGCAGAGCTCAGGCCCAGCCCCGAGACCACAAAGGTTCTGCCCATTGTCTGACTTGCTGTGCTTCAGACTTCGGACATTATTCCACATTACAGGTGGCCTCGGGGGTGGCTGCAAAGTCGGATGGACCGACATCACAGCAACGCAGCTGCCTCTTAAGGAGCGAGGGAGCAATAAGATCCTTTCAGAGTCAGGGGTATGGGACAGACACAGATTAGCCCTTCTCAGCAATCCCACAAACAGGTAGTATGATATTTGCTATGGCTCAGAATATACAAACTACAAGAGGTGGAAGGCAAATGGTCATCGTGGTAGCTCTCGCATCAGAGGAAGCACCGCATTCCCTCTTCTCTCCCTTAATGTTGCTCCCAGTTGCGAGCAGAGCCATAAAATACTTCAAGATATGCGCTAGGGAAAGGTCTGCTTCCCAAAGAAGATCATTCAGTAATAGCCTAGCACGCTGCCAGGTGCTAATTACAGGTGGTTTTCGAGGTCTGTCATCTTTCAGCACACGTACACCCCAGAGATATAAATATCCTTCTGGGTTGAGTGGTTAAGGAGCTCGAATGGTCTATGCCAGTGGTGGCAAACCTTTGGCACACGTGCCACAGTGGGCTGTTCGTATCATTGAGAGCTCTGAAAGATTCGCCATCTCTGGTCTACGCCATTCCTTTTATGATACACTTTATCCTCTATATATTTCATCTCAGGTTTCTTTGCTTGCCTTCGTACTTTAAAGAAATCGATAACCTTAACCAAATATCCATGATACCTTAATTCTAACAAACCAAGAAATGAAGAAACACACGAAAGACAACTTTGACATTTTAGGAAGTTTATCTATTTAGTTACATATTAACTTAGCAAAATGCTAAGAGCCCAAATAGAACAATAACAACAACAAAAAAAGACATTGTTAGTGAACCCAAGCAGCTGAGGACCTCAGAGGGCCACGTTTCTAAAGATCTGGAGAAGATCAGGTGTCCTTGTACCTATTTGCCATGATGCGGTGGGTGGGGAATGGAAAGCGACATGATGGATAGTCTATTCTACCACAAGAAATATTTAATGCAATCCAGTAAGGACTGATTTTGATAACAGTATTAGCTAGCACTTACTTAACATTTATTATGTGTTAAGTACTTTATACCTGTGACTAGTTTAATACTCACGACAGGGTTATGGGGTTGTTGTTAATGTTGCTATCCCAATTTTACATTAAAAAAAAAAAGACTCATGGAGATTTTGGAACATACTGAAGTCATCCTGCTAGTCAGGGACAAAAATAACATTCTAATTCATATTGTTGGACTCTAAAGCATGAAGTTTTCTTTCTAAGGGGCATAAGAACATGATTCTCACTCTTAACAGGAGTCTGAAAAAAAAAAGAAACTTTTCTTTAATAGCTTTGAAAGGGCACTGCATGCCTGTAAATTCTCAAAGGGATTGTCCAAATATTTGCTCCATAATGAGTAAATTAGAATTGCCATTTCCATGTCTTAAAAACCACCTTTTTTTGTTTAATTGGCACTCCCTTGAAACTAATAATTGTGTTTTTAATAAGCTCTCATAATTTTCACTTAATGTTTTTGCCCCTTTATCTAAAACCTTTTATCATAAAGAAACTAAGAAATAAAATAACAAGGTAAACAAGTTTATCCAAGAATCATTTCTTTTATAAATTTTCCTTTCACTTGGAAAGACACACAGTTTGTGCTTTAAAAAAAAGTAATTTTTAAAACAGTGGAAAGTTTTCAACAAGGTCTTCAAGAAATTGATTCTATTGCAAGGCAAGTAATTATCACAAATATTTAACAGCAATTTAAGTGATTTTTCTACATAATTTTAATCTCATGAAGGACATATTTATTTATTGAAATTTGAGATAGACATTTCAAAATATGTGTCTCGATTTATATTTCCTCCAGCGTCTGGAATCTCTTGTCTCTCCTCTAAAACCTTACTGCTCTGACATATTTTGTTGACTGAAAACATTCTCTACATAAACTTCATGACATTAGAGTTGAATTTCTACAGCGAATGAATTTTTCATGATCAGAATTCACAGCATGCTGCTTGTCTGGGGAACACAGTTTAGAAAAACAGTCATTCTTAGTTATGAGTTCCTAAGTCACTAACAGTTTTAAACTTTGAATTACTTGGAAACATGTAGATTCCACAATAAATTGATGGCTCTATGAACTTGGGATAAAACATTTGCTTTGGAATTGTATTTTTATGCAACGAAGCTTGTGCTGTACACAAGGAGGGTATTCCCGTTCAGCTGATCTGTCATAGTCTCAGGAGACAAAAACGGCAGTCTCCATTGAGGGTGGACTCGAGAGAATCTAATTCCAAAGGTGAGGGATGGTGTACAGGAAGTATGAGTAGTGTAGGAGCCTGAGATACACAGTGCAGGGAATTTTAGCTTCCCTGGACTTGAAGACAAGGAGAGGGAGAAGTTACCAGGTTCCAGAAGAACAACATAGAATTTTCACAGGTTACCTTGAGAAAAAGCAGTAGTCTGTCAAAGATCAGATATCCCCGAATAGTTTACAAGAAAGGATCTAAGTCAAGAAACAACAGCTCATTGTTTATACTATATATCTTAAGGTGCTTGAGATTCAGATAAGATCGTAAAATATAGTACTAATCTAACTGATCTTCTCTCCTGGGGTGTTCAACTATTGAGGTTTAGAGATCAAAACTACAAAGACAACTGGGCTAAGAGGTTAGCCAATATTCTGGCCCTGGCCCTCAGAGGTCAACAAGGACCCAGGTCATGAAGGACCGTTTCTATGGGATCCTATAGCTTTGGTGAGTCACCCAAACTCCTGAACAGGGAAATTTCTAGACACCAGAGAAGGAGTCAGTTAATACACAGCTAAAAAAAGAGGGTCACATGACAGGGAAAAGTGTCCCCTGCTTCCACAGGAAGCCACGTGGTCAAATCAGACTGTGACCCGTCCTGGAGGCTAACACTGACAGAGGAGCTCAGAGGCTCTTCAGGTGGTTCCAAAAATGATGTTTGAGGAGCCTAAACTGACCTTGATAGATAGCAAGAGGTCAATTTTGTTTAACACGGTCTCACTTCAACTTGGTCTTAAACATCCAACAGAAAAGTATAACGAAAGGATACATAAAACAATACCATAGCTAGATGTGGTTCTTTTTTCCAATCTGCCTGTCCATTCTAGTGCTGTGCTTTGGTTATACAGGCTTTAATTTCTTAGAAAATCTGTTTATTCTCACCTAGAGGATGCCAAGCTTCAAGTGATTATACAGATGGAACCAACTACAAATATGACGGCTTCCTTTCACTGGGACCCACTGGATTGACTTGTGAAGGGAGTTCATAACTGCTGAACTACAACATGACTTGTGTGCAAGGCCCATCACATGAGCTCTCCAGAGGTCACTAACTGTGGTCTCCTGACACCGACCCTTCTCAGCTTGAAGCAGCTAGATGGAAACATCGCCCATTCTCCCTTAACTGCAGTTAGGATACCTCTTCAGAGGGGGGAATATTATAGAAGCTAAGTAAGGTAGAAACATTATGGGCAGTCAGACAGGGCTGGGCCCTCAATGGAGTCAATACACAAGAGAATATACTACAACTGGGGCTGGAGGTGCATCCATTGAAGGTCAGGACTCAAGACAAGAATGAAGAGACCACACCTACACCCCTGGCCAAGGCACAAACAATGAACTGAAGATTACACTCATCTGGTCTGATAAAGTCTAGGTCACCCAGGTGGGCAACCAAGACCTCCAGATCCACCCCATCCTGGAATGTCTTTATTCTTTCCATGTCCATTTGCTACGTGACCTTCTTCCCCATTGGATCAATATTATCTAAGTTACTACACTTGTAATATTATTGGTTAATCATAATTTTGACACACATTGTACTCGCCTAGTGAGTTCACTCTACAAAACTTACCCTGAAAAGTGGGCTCCCTGGCAACCCATTTGGGTCCCCTCCTGTCTCTCAGGAGCTCTCTTTCTCTCAATAAATTTTCTACTCTTAAAAAAAAAATAAATAAAAAGGAAGAAGCCAAGTAATCAGTACCGATTTTGGTTTCTTTCCTCTTTCCCATCTCCTCCTAAGGGTTCTATTGACTAAACCATATGGAAGCCAGAGGGCAGGAAGCCCTTTAATGTAGTCTGTTACTGGCCAGTCTATTATTGATGCTAGAGGAAGATGGGGAAAAGCTCCAGGGGAAAGAGGAAGTGGCCTTGTGGAACAACAGGAAGCATCTGACACTCCCAGTTTCAACACAGGCTCTGGCGCTTGGCAGGTGGGTTTACTTAGAAAGTTCTCTGTGCTCACTAACTCTTGCCCCTCCTGTAGCATGAAGATTCAAATTTCTTTCTTGAAAGCGTTAGGTAAAAAGCTCCCTGCGTATCACGAAGCCCAGTGCTTGGAGCAAAGGAAGATCTCGGGTTCATTCCCAGGCCCTCCCAGATATCGGACATAGACACAGTGAATGCTTCTTGAGAAAACATAAAGGCATTTGCTTAAAAAATTAAACTGTAATTTTTATCTTCTCTAGAACAATGTTAAACCAAGTGAATAAACTGCCAGGTAGTTTTCTGATGATAAATCTAAGAAAAAAACTGTATGAAATAGGACACGATTGAAGAATCTTGATTTTTTTTTTAAATACATGTTTTCCCAATTAATTTATGAGGCATAATTCTTGGAAATGTTTGCTTGATGATCGACGAATGCTCATAGATTATTAAAATTGGAGTCTCTTTGTTTCAATTATGGATTCCCATGAAGAGTGAAAAATCAGTTGTGGAAGTGAAAAATCTCAGTTCACCTGGACTTCCCTAAACTATACTTTGGCAGCATTAACTAATATTTGTAAATCGAGATGTCATAACATCTTAAGAGGATATTCCAGTAAGACAGCTTATAACTGATTAAAGAATTATAAGATATCAAAAGAATAATATAACAGATAAAATTGAGAGAAAAGTAAATTGTCCTCAGCCTTAAATTTTACTGTTTAGCAATGCTTACTCGTTAGCACCCTGCAAATGTCTATTGCTCAAACGGAGAACTAAACTATTTACTCCAATTCATCAGTCACAGCTATAGCTCACAATTCTCTAATACTATAGTATTTATCCAGTCTGAACGATCTCTCCTAATTTTTGAAACAGAAAAGATGAATAGATATGTATTAATTTCTCTGCACAGATGAGTCAGCTAAGACACAAAGAGAAAACAAAATGACATAACCTAAAACTAAGACTCAGTCAACAAGCATAGAGTATGGAACATCATGTAGTATTCTTCCGTTCACCAAATTACCATTAAACTTTTCTATAAACTCTGCTAGATCCAGAGATTGAGAAATGTTATAATAACAAACATCATCTATTCCCTCAAATGATACGCTGTTTAGCTTTTGCTAGGCACTGTGAGATAGGTAAGCATAATGTTTTCAACATAAACAGTAACTGAGTTCTATTTGAATATTGATTTTTATTTCATTTAAATCTGGATACATATTATTCATGTATCCAGTGACCCACACATATCTGTAGATGCTTACTTGGTAGTAGGACAGATAGACATAAGGATATCCAGCTGGTCTCCAAGTTTACATAACACAGTTGATCTCACTCTTAAACATAAACTGAAAAACTAGGAATCCCAGAACAATAATACCTACGTATGTAATTGTGTCATTTAGGGATGTTTGTTTCTTTCCGTCTATTCACCTTTTCCTTGCTGTATGTTAACTTTTTTGAAAATTTCCTCATGAAAATATTTATAGAGCATTGCTTATTCTGTTACAGATTGAAGATCAAACCTAATTTGAAAATCAAAATTTTCACCTAAGAAATTTTCAGTTATATTGAGAAACAGGCTATCAAATCAAGTCATAAAATAACATTGTTCTGAAATGCGTAAGTATACGATTCAGTGGAAACACACACGGGATTTTCCAGACGGAGAAGGGACTTTCTACAATTACACCAGAAAGGTCAAAAAGGTCAGTTTGTGGTTCAAAATTAGAAATTACAGGTGCCTATTAATAAGGAGTAGAAAGGTTGAGGGTGAAACGTAGACAGGAGCAAAGTACCGAACCTCATCATGAAGTGTACGGAGAAGAAACACAAATGATTTTGACTCACAGGAAGAAACGATAGAACTTCATGTCCACTAGCTCAACCTCTCTGTGTCTCATTGTTTCTCATTTAGAAGGACTTGTTTGTTTGTTTGATTTTTAAGGTGAGACTCCAGATGGGAAGGTCCTTGAGTAAATTTTAAAATTTCAGGGCTCTGTGCAATACGGGTGTTAGATGAACAAATAATGACTTACTGATGAAGATGCTGAATCGTGAGGTTCTCAGAGAAACACATGCGATAGAGTGGGGTTGCACCTTTGAAGGATGGTTTGGATTTGTTTTAGACATACACAGGAGTTATACTCGAAATTGAAACATCTGCTATCGCATTACTACTTTCATCAGAACAGATGCGTGACCAATCAGAACAGTTGTTAGAAGTAAGTACACGCTGAAAATCAACGCTGGCTGTGCAGGAAGGCAAAACGCCTCTGAGGACTTGGGATCACTAAATTCTCCTGCCAGAATAGTTGTGTTTTGAGGAAAAAAGAGAGAAAGAAAGAAAAAAAAGAAAAAAGAAAAAAAACCTCATTATTAATACCCATGTCCTTATCAATCTCCCAACTAACTGACCACACAATCTTCACTATAATAATTCTCTTCCTAAAGCCCCTATCCTCAAATGTGACTCACCTAGCCGGTGAATTCTGGTTCAAGTCCTAACCCATCTGTACGAAAAGTATCATACACGAATGCGCAGTTATATTATTTGAACACCTCTCTACCATCAGGTCGAACATGGCCCCAGCATTTTCGGCACTCCTCTGAGAAAATTTGGTTTAGCTAAAAGAGTGTGAACTTCTTAGATCAGTGTAGCTCAGCACAGATCTTACTTCTAACTTTGTAACCTTGGACTCCTTCATTCACTTTGCTGTATCTGCTTCCTCATTTGGAAAATGAGATGAATAATATCTACCTTACAGGGCTGTTGTATTAGAGAACATTTTATAAAATATCAAGTAATGTGTCTTGCACATAATAGCTTCTCAATAAATGTTAGCTGTGCTTGTCATTCTTTTCTCCAAGTTCCTATTTGGCAACTCTCAAACATTTTTGTACTCCCCAAGGTGCTGTTCCAGCTCCTCTCCTGTGTTTGGTTGATGTCAATTAATCCTTTCTAAATTGTTACCTGGTGGGGAATCAAGGGCCTTGGCTCTAACTCTGCCAGTGGCACATTTAATAACCTCGAACAAGTCACCTACATTTTCTGAGATTCAGTTTACATAGCTGTAAATTGAAGCATTTGATCAGACAATTTCTAAAATTGCTTCCTACCCTACATCTAAGAAACATCCTTGACTTATGACTTGTGAGTTCTTTGTGTTCTAAAAAAAAAATCCATGTACTTTATCTTACCCTGAGTTCATTTACTGTCTGTTCTGGTTAATGTTTGATATAATTGTGGTACGTAATGACTTAAACTATTGGCTTTCTCTGAGGTCATATAGATAATAAACAAGTAATAGAAAAAGTCATGTATACATGACATTACAATTTCATTTTCATGTTCTCCATATTAGTCTCCAAACATGTCAAAACTAGAGTGAGTATTGACATACATATATATATATGTCATATATATGTATTATATATATATCTTGTAACCATATATATATGTTATATATATATGTATCTTGGTTACATATATACATATCTTGGTTACATGCACTCCCCAAGGTGCTGTTACAGCTCATATATATATATACATGTAACCAAGAAATTACATAGAGATGAGAAAGAAGATGCAGTCTTTTAGATGAAATCTCAAGGTTTTGATCTCAGTTTGTCATAGACAGAAGTGAAATGTTCCAGATTCTTCCTAACTACATGGGTTGTAGTGGCTAGTCAAAGAGTTGGAAATGATAGACGGTTTGAGACTATAATAATGAGACAGTTTTGGCTAAACCCTCACACTTCTAGCTATTTAACAACTTGCCAAAAGACTAGAATAGGTATGAAATGTCAGTAATGGTATGTCACCTAAACTGGAAAAAAAAAAGTCATCACCAATTGTCAGATGTCGACTCGGTCCTAATCAAGGAACAAATAGGGTATATGATTTGAAAGAAGACAATGATCTTTATAAAGCTGTTCCTTATATCACTTGGATCATTTTCAAGGTGGGCACTCCTAGATTCCCAGACTCTTGCCCTTGTCAGTTGAAGACAGCTCTCAGTGCTTTATAGTTCTACGGATACTTATACACTGAATCGGTAAACGTTGGGATACTCTTTCTGATCTCTTATTGCTCAGACACCCCATAGTACAGAGGCTGATTGTGCCACTTTTATTTCTCTCAACTAAGGTATTTCAGTCTCTACCAATTTTTTGTATAGGTCTATATAAGTGGTGAAGATTTAAGATTTGAAATTACTGGTAGACTATTTTCAGGTTATTAGTTAATAAAATATCGAACAGTAAAATATAGCAGAGACACAAAATTAAAAGTTTAGACAATTGAGTCAGGTGGAGACTTAAGTCTATTGATCTGGAGCACGAAAAACATGTCTGGTTCGAATAGGATACTGAATAAGGAAACTCATTTGGGTTAGGGTTCCAGTTGGAGTGTAAATGGGGCACGTGGGAGAGTCAGCGAACACAAGCACTAACGTCTAAATTTACATAAGGTCATGCCACTCGATCAGCCCCTAGTCCCTCTTCACCTCTTCCATCTCCACAGGGAGAAAATTCAAGAATTTCCTTGTCTTTGCCAAAAACCCTGGGGCCACTGACCCTTCTTCCCCTACCTTCAGTAGGAAGGTATACCCTTTACAATTCCAGTATCTGGGTAGTGTTCAATCCATATGAAAGACATTTCAAAATAAATGTGTGATCATTCATAACACAAATTCTCTAAGAAGATGATGCTATTCTAGATGATAATCTTGCCTCAGAATATGCAACAGTCTGTGTGAACACACATAAAATATTCCAATTTATGCAATCTTCATTCAAGTGTACATATAGATCTAACAAGCATTTACAACTGCAAATGGGCACTCAAGAAGAGCCAAAAGTATGTGTAGATTTTACACCTCTATGCCAATTCTGAAATGACAGGTCAATCCTGAAATCCCACATTGCAAGAGAGGCTGCAAGCAATATTATGTATGCCGCTGAACCTTTGCAGAAATGGCCAGTTTGCTTAACCATCTGAAGAAAGAACCATAAACCAGATGCAGCCACGTGCTAGCAAGAGCCGAAGAATTCCATCGAAGGCTGCTGGAATTCACAGACTTCAAATCTGCCAAGGAAAGCAGTTAGTCCATACAGGTGTGCTGACAACAATGTGAACAGAATTCCCTTTATACAGTGGTTTTGCTGAGGTCAGGTGATTACCTCACTGGGCCTTTGCTTGGGAAATTGCAGTGGTCTGGAAAATGTGGGATGGCTGTTAGCTCCTCAGCTGGATAGCTGGGAAGATCTACTCAGAAAGGTGTCATTTGAGAGATGAATTCAACAGATCAGAGCTTTGATGCCCAGATAGCACAGTACGTAGCAAGGAGTGCAGCAAGTAGATTGATTCCCCACCTCCCCGAGGAACACTTTTGTCACGAGTATTTGACCTATTGCTCTAGCAGACTTTCTGTACAATCCTCCCCCCAGACTTACTACACTGCAGTACCAAGCCCAAGTTAGTGTACAAAAGGCCGGACAGTCTCACATTTAACTAGAAATCAAAGACCAACTGCCAAATTTATAAAAGCAATTCCCCCAAACTACTCCTTTAAAATAAATTTTCAAACACTTTTCAGAGCATATATACATATATACAACACTTCAAAATAATGCACCTGTTACATATCTTCACAATATATGTTTCACTTGAATCTAGTTTGTCTTTTTCTCATATTTTTTAATTTCGCTTTTTTTGACTTTTCCGGTAAGAACATAATAATATCAGATCTCAAATAATGACAGCCTTAATTCTTTTTAAAACTATTTTTCATTGCATATTTCTCTATTCAAGTTATAGTGCAGCAGAGTTGACAGAATTCTCAGAAATTAATTAATCAAATTAATCAAACTGCCAGATGCTTAAACAAAAAATAGTATAAATTAGATATTGTTTTTGACAGCCACAAAAAATAGAGTGTAATGATCAAGTGAAAAATATGCCAGTTATTTTTCTTCTCCACCTTGTTTCCCTGTTTGTGATATTTTTATGTGTATGTTTGGATTTAGTCAAGCCAAGAACAAATTATTGGATTCGATTATTGAAATACTTTCAGCCAAGAAGACTATCTGTTAGCCAAATGCCAGCTGTCTGTCTCTTGGTTGAGTTGATGGGATCTGAGTCAGCAATTTTCCTCAAAGACTCTTAAAGTCATGAGTTTTAGAGCTTCAGGTAATTTCAAGACTTCTAGTTCAGCATGCTACTTTTAGGAAGTTAAAATAATACTTCACCAAATTGCACCTGAGTGTCAGAGAGCTCAGATAGGCACCTTCAGATCATAAAATTGTACTGGAGAATTGTACCTAGAACTCTGCCTTCTGCCTCACAATCCAGAGTCCGTTTGTTATTCCAATAAAACAAATGTGTATTTTATATATGTCAACATTCCATTCAGTCACATGCGTGGAAGACCCTGCTAGTGAATGATGACTGCTTTCCTACTGAGCCTCAGGACGTATTACAGCTCATCGAAATAGTCAAAGAATCCACAGTGCAGGGATAAAACTTATTTGCTCTGTATTAGATCATGGTCCCTCAAGAGGGAGCCTCAAGGGAATCAGATTTAAGCCTTGTTCCGGCAAACAGTTTAGAGAGTCCAAAAAGCCAATCAATTGGATTACGAATGCCTACTGTTGATCCACGTGGAGCATCACAGGGCACATTCGTTTATGACCATTAATAGGGACCTTCAAAGCAACTGTGACCGATGTCAGCTGTAGCTCTCATTATATAATAGGAATATTTTGAGTGTATGTCTGGAACTAGCAACTTAAACATACATTTTTCAACATACACTGTCTTTTATATGTATTCATATTGCAAGAGATTTTTTTTTCTTTATAATGGAAAAATTACTGAGACATAATGTTGGTTGTCAAAATACTATTTTTCTTTTCATTTTCCCTGAAATTAGCAAGCATAAATTGTGGACTATGAAGGACGATATTCTTCCAGTATTTGCGCTATTATTCAAGGGTAAATAGATCCCACAGGAAAAGTGTAAGAAAATGATATTGTTTAGATTGGCAAACAGGAAGCTAAAGGATATTCTGAGAATTGTGTTTGAAATATGATGATCTATTAAATGGAAACTAGAAGCCGGCTGTTTGTCTCTAGTGAAGGAAGCGTAGAAATTTGACTCTGAAAAGGAAATGGGCTTAGATGTTACAGGCTTTTCCTAATTAACCTCAGTTTTGTTTTGTTTTTCTGAACATTACTGCATCATACCTATTCAGAGCCTTGGCTATTAGCAAGTAGCATAATGTTTTGTAACAATACACACACACGCACAAACACACACACATATATTTCATTATAAAACATTCGTGTACATCATTTTATATATATTAAATGTACAGTTTATATGTACATATGTACAGTGTATATGTAAATGGACATATAAATACGATACCTTACCAAGACATTTCACTTTTTATCTGTCAAGAAATACTGAATATTCGACACAAACTAAATTTAGTGAATAGAATTTACTGCCAACTCTCAGAAAGTGACTTCAGGGCACAAAACATTTCCTGAAGACTCAGGTTAGTAAGTCTCCATGGTCTGTTTGGCAACCTGAGAATTTCTGAGTATGGGAAACAAATCTAAACTTACTGAGATTCTCCATGGTAAATCACACATCATTACAAACATCTCTTCTCTCATGAGTACATCACCCTAGTTCTTGTTCACAGCAAACTCTTGTTCACTTCCTAAGCCTGTTGAAGTACCAAATTGTTCTTCAAGACAAAGTGTTTCCACAGGGTAGAAGAGAAAATCATAGTATTATGTCATCACACCACAACTATGTGAAAAATACCCAGATCACATTATTGAGTAAATACATAGTAAATCTCCTGGGAGTAATATGACAAACTAGAGAATATATGAAATATATACACCTGATTCTTTTCAAGGAAAATCTTTCACAGGGGAAAGATGAAATGCTCAGATAAGAGTATTCTGATTTGAGTCAGAGGAGTGAAAACTTTCAGGACATTTTGGGGAAAGTTTAACACATCCTGGGACAATCCATTTAGGCTTTGTGCAGTATATTTTCAGGCTCAAGTATAGTTTCTTAAAATTGCAGGCTTATAACTACCTTTTACCCCTGATCTGTGAATAGTGGAAAGAAAAAATGATGTAAATGATAGTGCATCGTTAGTATGGGAAGCAAATGAATTGAATAATAATCTTTCCTGCATGTTGAAACTTAGCCAATCACAAAACCAAGAAACATTGTAGATCGGTGACTTTTTAAAATCAGAGATGGGTGTCTGTGGGTCAGACCATTGGTCTCCCCCACGCACTCTGATAGTGCAGGCAGGAGCGCCTCCCGTGGGGAAGACTGCATCAAACAACCAAGAGGACCAGTGCCAGATACTGCCAAATGAATCGCTTTCAAACACAATTATTTTTTCACCATGGCACTGAATTGAAAGCCTAATAGTTTGCAAAAATGATGAATTTTTTCATTACTTTCCTTTTTTCCTTTTGTCATCCCAAAGCAGAGAGTTTTTTCACTTAAATATATGTAGTCAAGATCTTGGAATTTTTCATCTAATTCCTACCCAGAAATTTAACATCCCTACAAGCAGGCACACACACATACACACACACACACACACACACACACACACTTGTATTTTGCATTCAAGGTCACAATAACCTAAATAACTCTTACTTTATTGCTGAAATTAGAACCATTTTGCCCCCAAATATAATGAAAATTATGGCTAACATATTCATTGCTCTTTAGACATGAGACTTTAAATTTTAAGATCTACTTTGGCCAAAACATTTGATTTAGATCCAGTGTTTGTTTTCATTAAATAAAGTTAATCTACGTAGGTTAGCATTTGGTAAATCTGTCTTCATGTCCTTAATCTCAATCAAAGTCCTTTTTCGAATTTTGTTTTCTGCTTGTTTTATCACTATGACAGATTTCCGGATGCACAGCAATAGTTGAATTCGACTACATTCTGAGGCTCCCTTCCAGGTCCCCCAGGATCCCAGTGCAGAATCTTGTTAGCACCTGAAAAGTTTGGCACGCGCTGAGGCAATTTGCTTTCTTCCACACCTAAATTTACCTCCACCCCATGCAAACTTGCAGCTGTTCTCTTGCATTTGTTACTCAAATGATCTCCCTGGCAAACACTGAATCATGAGGCTGAGGCAACATAACCTTATTGGCCTCCTGGAGGCTGGTCCTTTTTCTTTACAGCATCCTTTTCACTGTTGCTAGCTGGGGAGTCATTTTCCACATTTAGCATCGGGAATTTTGAGCATTTGCAATAATGTTTTTCAATGTAATCATAGTGGAAAACAAATTAATCCCTTTGAATTGTTTACTTCTGAATGTATTTCCACTAGTTTTAAACTGAATTTTCACTGATTATTTAACTAATGATTAACAAGTATTTGTTTCATCAATGCATTTATTCATTCAGTAATAGATGTACTAAGCCTTTAGTGCATTTTGTGTTTGTATAAAATACTCTATTGTAAACTGTGGAAATTAAAAATAATCAAAACCTTATTTCTGTTAGATGCATATCTAAAACCACACCTATGCTAAATATAAGTAGAACAATATTTTATTGCGATATTTGAGAAATACTATAGAATGAGTCCTAGAATAGATCTTGAAAGTGTCAAATTAAAAATAATTTTCAAGATTGAGGCATCAAAGATGCTCAAAAAGAAACATGACTGAAATTTTTCACAGTGAGCTAGTTTCCCATTGTAATGAAGTTCAAATTACACATCCTCTAGCCAGTTTTCTATGTACAAGGAAGGACACTTAATACAACGACAGAATTTTTGCTGCCTGATAATCAAAAGTGAGAAAATTAGGGAGTCAGTATATTTTAAGAAGGTATAATTTACATTGGAAAACAAAGCAGAAATTTGGGTTTTCCAAGATAAGCATGTGAAGGAAACTTCAGGATCCAACTACTCAGTGGAATCTGCGCAAGAGTAGTAGCTGTGAATCCCTGACTGAATATTTCTTTCCCTGAGAAATCACCACCTAAATTTTTTCAGAAGTGTTCAGTTCCTGAGGGCCATGAGGACTACTGACCTAATATGGTATGATCAGAGATAATGAACAGTGCTACCTTATTATTTTCTGTATAAAATACACAGAGTTATTCTGGTGGATTGATAAATATTGCAGTTACCAGTCTTGAGGGATAGCCATAGTTATAATACAAGGAAGAATTTTAGAGTCTAAAGACATTGAGTCTAAGACATTGCTCAAGTGGTTGGCTGGTGAGGTGATCTAGCTAGATACACACTTTAAAGTAAGCTGGAATGTGAGAAGGACCTATCAGTTGTAAATATTGTGCTCAAGCATTTCCAAGGATGAATCATTCAATTTTAATAAGAATTCTTTTAAAAGTTCATACTAGTTTAATTATGATAATTTATGAAATATGAAATAAGTGAATTGTATTTCATTTTTTGTATTTGTTTCATGTAAGCTGATCATGTTTACATAAGGTCCAAGTAGGTAACTACCTGGTTATATGTGTCATAAGCAATTGCATTTTATACCTTCTCAGAAGGATTATTACCACGGACTCATCTTCTTTTCTCTTTATTCTCCCTCGTTTCTTACCTTCTTTCCCTTTTCTTTCTTTTTAATTCCCATTTCTCCTGTTTCTTTTTTCTTTCCTTTCTCTTTTTCCTTGTTTCTTCATTTTTGTACAGTTGTTAAAACATGCAAATTTCTTTTTTCACTTTTATTTTCAATATAGCCTTCCAAAAATTAAACTAATATACAATATATGGTAGGAATCTAAACTTTTCATGAAGACTTATAATAAGCCACAGCTCCTTTACAATGCTGGAAATTATGTTAAGATTTAAGCATTATTCCTACATTTCCAGCAGTATAGAATTTCTTTCTGAAGTGAATGAAATAAAAGAGAGAGAGAAAAATGTTAGATCTGTAGAAGCTGGTCTTAAATCTCTCTTTTTTTTAATAGTTTTATTTTTTAATTTTTTATTTTAAACCAAGAACATGCATTGGTACATTCTACATACAATGGTCACATTCATTACATTTATTCTGTACCTATACATGATGTATCTTGGTTCTCCCCCCTCTCCCCCCTCCCCTCTGCTCCCTCCCTCCCTATTTACAGCAGGTTCATTCATCATTTTCCATACTTTCTCTTTCCCCTCTCTTTCCCCTGTTGCCTTTTTGCTTTTCCCCTTCTTTCTTTCTAGTACTCCTCTCCTCTGCACACCATCCTCCTTTTATATAATATCTATTACACCTCTTTGTCCTTATTTACAGTTATGGTTTCTCATATCAGAGAAACAATTCGATGTGTGCTCATGAGTGTCTGATTTATTTCACTTAAGAGTATGTTCTCAAGGTACATCCATTTATATATGAATGACTTTAGTTTATCCTTTTTTATGGCAGTGTAGTACTCCATTGTGTAGAAAAACCACATTTTCTTTAGCCATTAGTTGGTTGTTGGGCATTTAGGTTGTTTCCAAGACTTAGCTATTACAAATTGTGTTGCTATGAACATGGTGGTGCATACGTACTTGTGGTGTGACGATTTTAATTCTTCTGGGAAGATCCCCAGTAGGGGAATAGCTGGGTCAAATGGAACCTCCAGTTGTAGTTTTTTGAGGAATTTCCATATTGATTTCCACAGTGGTTGGACCAGTCTACATTCCCACCAAAAATGGAGGAGTGTTCCTTTTTCCCCACAGTCCCGCCAGCATTTGTTATTGGTTGATTTTTCCATATACGCGGTTCTTTCTGGAGTGAA
>PVJO010001897.1:118706-145188 GCA_004026905.1 Hystrix cristata
TAGTGATGTTGAACATTTCTTCATATATTTATTTGCCATTTTTATTTCTTCATCTGAGAAATGTTTATTCATTTCAGTTGCCCATTTTTGGATTGGGTCTTTAAATTTGGGAGGTTTAATTTTTTTGAGTTCTTTGTATATTCTAGATGTTAGACCTTTGTCTGATGGATAGCTAGCAAAAATTTTTTTCCCAGTCTGTAGGTTTTCACCCTACTCTATTGGTGATTTCTTTTGCTGTGCAAAAGCTTTTTAATAGCATGTGGTCCCAAGCACTGATTCTTTGTATTGTTTCCTGTGCAGTCTGGGTTCTGTTCATAAATTTTTTTCCTACCCCTATGTCTTCGAGGGTTCTTCCTATTCTATTCACCAGTAAATTTAATGTTTCTGTTTTAATGTTTAGATCTTTGATCCACTTTGATTTGAGTTTAGTGCATGGTGAGAGATATATATCTAGTTTTAATTTTCGACATGTGGTTAGCCAATTTTTCCAGCACCATTTGTTAAATAGGCTATCCTTCTTCCAGTGAGGGTGCTTGGCTTCTTTGTCAAAGATGAGGTATTTGAGTGTGTTTGGGGTTGTTTCTGTATCCTCCAATCTATTCCATTGATCCTCAGGTCTATCTTTTTGCCAGTACCATGCTGTCTTTAATACTGTAGCTTTATAGTATAGTTTTATGTCTGGGACTGTGATGCCCCCAGCTTTTCCCCTGTTGCTTAGGATCGTTTTTGCTATTCTTGGTCTCTTCTGATTCCAGATGAAATTCATGATTGTCCTTTCTAATTCTTTGAAGTATGTTAGTGGTATCTTGATTGGAATTGCATTAAATCTGTATAGTAGTTTAGGAAGTATAGCCATTTTCACGATGTTGGTTCTTCCTACCCAGGAACATGGGATGTCCTTCCGTTTTTTGATATCCTTTTCAATTTCTTTTTTTAGGGTGTTGTAGTTTTCTGTGTAAAAGTCTTTTACTTCTTTTGTTAGATAGATTCCTAAGTATTTTATTTTTTGTGTGTGCAATCGTGAAAGGTATATCTTTTGTTATTTCTTTTTCGGTGGGTGTATTGTTTGTGTAAAGGAATGCTATTGACTTTTGGGTGTTGACTTTGTATCCAGCAACATAACTGAATTTAGTTATTAAATCCAGTAGTTTTTTGGTGGAGTTTTTTGGGTCTTCTATGTAGAGTATCATGTCACCCGCAAATAACGATAGCTTAACTTCTTCCTTTCCTATCTTTATTCCTTTTATTTCTTTCTCTTGTCTAATTGCTCTGGCTAATGTTTCTAGAACTATGTTGAATAACAGTGGTGACAGTGGGCACCCTTGTCTTGTTCCAGATTTTAGTGTGAAAGCTTCTAATTTCTGGCAATTTAGTGTAATGTTGGCCGTTGGTTTGTCATATATGGCTTTTATCAGATTGAGATGTACACCATCTATTCCTAATTTCTGTAGTGTTTTTATCATGAACGAGTGTTGGATTTTGTCAAATGCTTTTTCTGCATCTATTGAGATGATCATGTGATTTTTGCCTTTCACTTTGTTGATGTGGTGTGTTACATATATTGATTTGCGTATGTTGAACCATCCCTGCATCCCTGGGATGAATCCTACTTGGTCATGGTGTATAATCTTCTTGATAATTCATTGTCTGTTGGCCAGAATTTTGTTGAGAATTTTCACATCTATGTTCATTAGGGAGATTGGCCTGTAGTTCTCTTTTTCAGTTGGGTCCTTTTCTGGTTTTAGTATTAGGGTAATGCTTGCTTCTAGGAATGATTGTGGAAGTACTGCTTCCTTTTCAATTTCATTAAAGAGTTTGAGAAATAATGGTATTAGATCATCTTTGAATTTTTGTAGAATTCAGCTGTGAAGCCATCAGGACCTGGGCTTTTCTTTGTTGGTAGGTTTTTAATCACCTCTTCAATTTCAATGGCTGATATTGGTTTATTAAGAGTTTGTATTTCTTCTTGGTTTAGTTTTGGTAATTTGTATGTTTCTAGGAATCTGTCCATTTCTTCCATGTTTTCCATCTTGTTTGAGTATAAGTTTTTGAAGTAGGTGTTGATGATCCTTTGGATTTCTGATGGGTCAGTTGTGACTTCTCCCCTTTCATTTTTTATTGCATGAATTTGGGTCTTTTCTTTCCTTTTTTTGATCAGGTTGGCTAGGGGTTTGTCTATTTTGTTTAGTCTCTCAAAGAACCAACTCTTTGATTCGTTGATTCTTTGTATTGTTTTCTTGGTCTCAATTGTATTGATTTCAGCTCTGATCTTAATTATTTCCTCTCTTGTATGAGCTTTAGGTTTGTTTTGTTCTTCTTTTTCTAGTTGTTTGAGCTTCAACATTAAGTTGTTTATTTGAACTTGCTCTGTCTTCTTGATGTGGGAGCTCAATGCGATAAACTTCCCCCATAGCACTGCTTTCATTGTATCCCATAAGTTCCGGTACATTGTATTGCCATTATTATTTATTTGTATAAATTGCTTAATTTCTTCTTTAACTTCTTCTGTGACCCAGCTGCTATTCAGAAGGATATTACTTAGTTTTCATGTGTTTATGTGTTTTTTTTTTGTTGTTGTTTTGTTTTTTGTTGCCATTGAATTCTAGTTTCAATGCAGTATGGTCCGATAGTATGCATGGGATGATTTCAGTTCCCTTACATTTACTTAAGTATCCTTTATGGGCTAGTATGTGGTTTATTTTGGAAAACGACCTGTCTGTGACTGAGAAGAATGTGTATTCTGCTGTGTAGGGCGAAACACTCTGTAGACATCTGCTAAGTCCATTTGTTCACAGAGATGATTCAGTTCTGATATTTCTTTGTTAATTTTCTGTCTGGTTGATCTGTCTCTTTGTGAGAGTGGGGTGTTGAAGTCTCCCATTATAATTATGTTAGTGTTTATTTGGTCTTTCATGTCCCTTAATATTAGTTTTATGTATCTAGGTGCACCAATATTTGGTGCATAGATATTAATGATTGTTATTTCTTCCTCTTGAAGTTTTTCCTTGAGCAGTATGTAGTGGCCATCTTTATCCCTCTTGATTACTCTTGGCTTGAAGTTTACTTTGTCTGCGATTAGGAGAGCTACCCCTGCTTTTTTGGGGGTTCCTGTTGCATGAAATACTGCTTTCCATCCTTTGATTTTTCAATCTATGTATTTCCTTTGGGGTTAGATGTGTCTCTTGTATACAGCATATTGCTGGATCTTCTTTCTTGATCCATTCTGCTAGACTGTTTCTTTGGATAGGTGAGTTGAGCCCGTTTTGGTCTTAAATCTCATTTTGTGTTGTTCCTTCTTACATTAAGACAAAATAAAAACTTTCTTATAGCAAAACAAAAACATTTTCGCAGATCCAAGTTATTGTCCCTTTATTGTGCTTCTTGGGAAAAAAATGTCTTCATTGTAGTCAACAGTCTTATTTTTCCTCATCTAGAAAGAGGGTATGTTAATTTTCTAGGTCATGTGAAAGTGATACAAATTTGATAGCTTAATATAATGTCTGCTTCTGTCACGGTTTCTGTCGGTAGCCCGGATTTGATTGCTACAGGTTCTTTGCTTAGGTTTCAAAAGGTTTGGACCAATATGCCTTCTGACCATGTTATATTTTCATCTAGAGCTCACCAGGAGAAAAATTCCCTTCCAAGCTCACTCAGTTGCTGGAAGAGTTCATTTCTTTGGGGCTTCATGGCCAATAGCACCATTTTCTTGTGAGCTGTCACTTGAAGGCTGTCCTAAACTGCTCAGCTCCCTGCCATAAAGTCTTCTCCACAGACAGGTCATAATACAGCAGCTTGCTTCTTTAGGCCTGTAAGAGGACAAAAGCAAGTCCTAGCAAGATAGTGTGAATATAACCATATAATCATGGGCATGACATCCCAGCATCTTTCATGTATTCTTCTGGCTTTAACAAAGTCACAAGTTGCATCTCCACTCCCAGGAGATTTCACAAGAGCAGGGTACTGAGAGGGGCAGGATATGGGGCCACCTTACAGTTATCTGGCACACAGGGGTATAGTTTAACATTCAGAGAGTCCTCAGTCTCAGAAAACAAGCAATCAATATGGCTCCATCCATCACAGTTCAGCTGATCATCCCATCCATTTCCCAGAGATCCTCAGAGGTAAGAAATATAGTGCTATAAAATAAAGATGATATTGGAGGGCAACCTGTTAGGTGACTGGTGAGTGATGAAGTTGCTGTTCTCACTATTATTTGTGGTATGAGCTTCTGATTTCTAATCTTAGCCATGATTCAGGGTCTATTAATAATGACAGGCCTAATTCCTCTTTAACTTCTTCCTCAACTTTCAAAATACATATGATGCTATGCATCAATCTTAGGAGGGCTTAACATGTAAAGAAGTCTTCCCAATTTCATATAGAAATACTTTGGAGCAAGCATCCAACAGAAAGCCACATAAATCTTTAAAGACCTAGTGTAAAACAATGATGAAAAGGAGATAGAGTTTTAATTTTATATAGAGAGGTGAAGGCTAAAAGTGATTTAATTGTAATCTAAAAATACGGGAGAAATCCTTATAAGAAACCAACCATTTTGCTTATTCAATGAGACTTAAATGAGATTGAATTCAGAAAATAAAGATTTTGTTTTGCAAACATTTGTTTAAATAGACATTGAAGAAATTCTACAATCTTTTCTGGGTGGGTTTTAAAGCCAAAACTGGCAGGTGTACTAGGATGAATTAGAAATGGGCTTAACATTTTTTCCTTAGGTTTTATTTATAGCATACACATCATCTGAACATGTAAACATCCTTCTAAATTAAAGAATTGAGACATTTTATTTTATTTATTTATTTTATTTATTTATTTATTTATTTTTGGTGCTGGAGTTCGAACTCAGGGCCTTGTGTTTGGTAAGCACTCTAACCACTGAGCTAAATCCCCAGCCCCTAGAATTGAGAAATTTTAGTTTATTAATTAAGATAAAAAACTTTTTAAAAACTGCTCCAAATTTTGATTTTGTAATCCACATACTTTGAAAAGTGGAATCACAATATCAGGCAGTTACCTGACTATGTTTGGTTCTAAAGGTACACCTTGGTAATCAAATTAGCTCTGAATTCTATTTTTACATCACAGGAATACTTAAAGTTATGACTATCTTTATTTATAAAGGGATAAACGCTCATTATTTTAAAACTAGGCTTATGTTGATTTAAATATAAAACTCAATAAAAATGAGTAGAATCAAAGAAATTAAAGGTGGAATTGAAGAGGAATGTAATGAAGAAGAAAGAAAAGGAAAATAGCCAAACTGGTTGTTTCACCAGAATGAGAGATAAAAATACTCATGCTACTGAATGTCATGCAATGTTTAATTTGAAGGATTCACACTGGGAAGGTCATCCAGTTTAATCATCAGAGCAAATAGGTGATTTACTCTAATGGTCTCACCCACATTCTTCTGGAGTCATTCCTTTCACTGAAACTTCAATTCATCTTCGCTTCATTTGTTCTATTGTTGAGTGCTAAGAAATTATTTCTTACCCTGAATGTTATCGTTTGTAATAAAACTATTGTATTTTCTTTGAAGTACAGTAGTGTATAATGATTTTATTTACTTTGTACTTTAACATAGATTATCCTTCACATGTAAGAAGATGGCTAGCAGAATTTTCCCTAAATTTTCTCTCTTGTTTAATCATCATCCAGAGTTTGCCAATTGTTGTATATATTAAAAACCATCTTAGGTTCCTCCAGAAGCTTCTCCACCCCCAGAATTGACTTAGTAGAGAAGAGAAGGTTCTGACAAGCCACGTTCCTCATCTAGATGTGGATGGAGTTTTGGCTTGGCTATGAATTTAACTTCAAAACCAGTTGCTTAATCAGTTCATCACGAAGACATAGACTGGCTCATAAAACAACAGATGAATGAGCAGACAATAAAAATCTAAGCTGCAAAGGCCATTAAACACTAAAGATATATTGTGGAGGGGAACTTGCTTAGGTAAGATCTTCCTGCCCAGTGGCACGCTGTGATGATTAATGTGTGCATATGTGAACTTTATGAAAAAGATAATGAATTGATTGTGTTCTTAAATGATGCCATTTTAGATCTGTTTGGCTTCCTCTCCTCCTTCGGGAATCAGCTGACCACAGTCTGTTAGTTTAAACAAATGAACATTTAATGTTGGCCATTCTGCAGACCAAGTTGGGGAAAATGGAATTGTTTATCGAGTAAAAACAAAGAAAAATAATAGGAAGAAGATGAAGACCAGCAGTTTGTGAGAAAGGGGTACTGTCACCTCAGGCATGCTTTCCTACTTTCATTTATTCCCAGTTTGGTATTCAGGAGATTATGCTAATCATATAACGAGGTTTTTTTCTTCTTGTTTCTCAGAGACAAACTTCTTTGGCAGTCACACTGTTAATAGTACTCACTGTAAACACATCTACAATTTCTTGGTGGTTATTCTATTGCTTGCAAAAGATAATGAAATAACCAACCAATGGATAAGTAGAAAATGCAGTCAGAAAGTAAGCTGTGACAATAGCCTAAAAGTTACCTTACTCATGTATCTGCATTTAACATCCATCAATAAATTGATATTTATGATGCTTAGTACTCTTTTAATAACTAAGGAGAAAATATAAGTGTCCATCTCTGTTCTTAGGAGTTTGTAAATACTTAAGAAAACATCTGCTTATATATATATATATATATATATATATATATATATATATATATGTAGATATATGTATATATATAGGTAGATATATGTATGTAATAGGTTGTAAGTGTGGTGATGAGGGCATCTATGGATGTAAAGAAATGAAGGAAGCATCATTATCAGGCAAATTGTAGCAAAAGTTGGTCTAAGAGATTGATGAATATTAGTTCAAAAGAAATCATTATTATTTTTCTTAAAGAATTTTATTATTTACATTCATATTCTTATAAGATTATATCAATTGTGTATTTTTCTATACATATTCATATATATAATATATCCTATATTTACATTATACATATTCATATATATTATATATACTATATTTACATTACACTCATATAGAAAAGGTATACACATGCTAACAGTTGGTGGATAATTACGAGTCTTTCCAGGATAAAGATTTACCATTAGAAGTTTTCACTTAATTCAGTCAATAGATGTGCACTGATAGATCAAGCAGGACCAGGTGAATAGATGGAGGGAACAATGAAAGATGAAAGCAAATTGAAGGCTTTTAATTGGGAGTTTATGTCTATTACCTTTAGCTAAGCAAAATGGTAGGTCTGTAAATTGTTTTAGAAAATTTTCTGAGGCTTTCTATGTATTAAGCATTTGTCATGTGTCATGCATACGTTTCTTGGGAATAAAGCAGCTTGAATGTTAGCTCTAGAGCCAGATTTAGCTATGTAGCTGTTAGATTCAGGCAAGACCTCTACTGCATTTGCTATAGGAAGGAAGGAATTAAAGGCTAAGGTCTGGCACAAGCTTAAATTAATGTTTTTAAACTCACCATGTGCAGAAAGAACAGAAAAAAATTGGAGTATTTTTCCCAGATGAACATTATTATAGTAGTAGAGAAAAAACATTAACTTAGCAAAGCCAAAGGAAGCTAGAAATTGGCTAGGGTTAAAAACGAAACAGAGAGAAAACTAGACAAACTGTTTTGAGTTCCAGAGTATATTCAAATTCACAAAATAAATCACACTAGGTGATTTTAGAACTCTCTATCAAAGCTGCCCCAGAATATTATCCTTTTCTTCTTTAGGAACAATCATTCAGTTCTTATTGGGGAACGGAATATTTTTAATGGAATTAAAGAAAGCCAAAGGGATTTCAAGGATATATAACCATCTCTCCATAGCAATACATGGTATTATCTACTCAATTATCTTTTGACAAAGTAGTCACTTTTATGTTAATTGAAAGTAAAGATAAAATATAAAAAAATACACTAAATGATTCTTAACGAAACAGTCTTTATAGTCATGCATCTCTTAATAGTGGAGACACATACTGAGAAGTGTGTCACTCTGCATTTTTTTTGTTATTTTGTGAGCATCCTAAATTATACTTACACAAACTTAGATGGCATAGTCTACACTACACTTAGGCAATATGGAAGATGCCTCTGTGTGTGTGTGTGTGTGTGTGTGTGTGTGTGTGTGTGTGTGTATGGTATATAAATACAGATACTATATGTAGCATACACACATGGATACATACACTTGTGCTACGAATAGTATATACATGCAGATTTGTAATACATATGCATGCACACACATATATAATTATAATTATACGTTTCTAGTAGGCTATTCTAGATAGTTGTAATAAAACAGTTTTTGCATATATTAATGTAGATAAAGGGAAAAGCTACATAACAGGTAGATGGTAACCCTATATGAATAGGGTCACACATGTGTTCGCTCATTGACTCAAACGTCATTGCATAGCATATGAATATATTAAGGACATTTGTAAGAACATTTGGAAATGTCTTTATATGCAATAGAAAACAAACTCTCAAATAAAATTTTAGTATAGTCTCAAAATGCAGCTCTATAGATCAGCACATCCAAAGTCAATGTCACAATTTGAAAAGAATTTTGCCTATTATAGCAAATCGTTAAAATACAGTTTCATTTTTTTCTTCTTTAGACTACTTATGAAATGAGTAGGATAATAGTTAATACATTGTGATTATCATAGATAAATATTTTTTCCCATTAAAACATGAATTTTCTTGTTGGCAAGGGTAGCACCTTATTTATTTTTCTTTATCTGTCATAGGGCCCACTGTGAACAAATTAAAATGAACTGTACACTTAAGATTACAAGAAGTAAAAGGTGCTAAATTATAGTAGTGGGTTTTTAAAATACTTATAGTTTATTTTTATTGAATTCCATTAAAATCTGTATGATTATATTTCTTTGCTTGTATTTCTAAATGTAGCCACTCTAGAAGTCCAAGATATAATCCATCTTTTATTGGTCAATAGGAGATAGAGGTCATTCAAACATCGATCAACTCTTTTGTCTATTTATGGAACCATTTGGCTAACATTTTTTTACAGCTATCCTCCAGAGAGAGTGTGAATAAAAGAGTAGATAATAACCAAAAACACTGCAGTGATTTTCTGCGAGGCATGCAGAAAATTGAAGATTGAGAGATTTTCAATCTGAGGTGGATCTCACTTAGTATCACTTCCATGTCTAGTGGCATTTTCAGTCCAGAACCGATATATGAATCTCCTCCTGCAGCCTGCTAACCAGCCCAGACCTACCACTCTTGTCTTTACTGAGATGCCTGCTCCACAAAACAGTCAATGTTCCAGTAGTCACTGCCCACTTCTGGGTTTAAGTATTACTTCAGCTGTCAACATCTAGACTGCTGCTGCTTGCTCACTTTTCTTTGGCTTCTCAAATCCTTTGAAAGTTCAGGATTCTGTCATTTCATTTCTTTATTTTGATAACTTAAATAAATAACACCAGGACTTACTCCTTTAACCTCCAACAGGGAAAAAAAAAGTGCTTGTTCGTGTACACCAGTTATTCGGGAAACTTCCATCACACTGTGCTGTCATACTAAATAATCATTTAATCACACACTAAATTTAAGACACTGAGATCAGAGGATTCAAGAACTCTGTGAAAAGTTAAAAAAAAAAAAAAACCAACCCTTTCTAAATTAAGCATTTATTGTTACCTCATTGCTCCCTTGCTACTTAATTTTCTTGAGTCTTATTTTAGAAGAAATTCGCTCCTTTAGCCTTGCACACTTCATCTCAATCAATACAGGATTCTCTCTAGAGGTCCCAAATTATTCTTTTCAAATGTCTTTTTTATCTACCCTTAGAAACAACACGAGCACATGGAGTTTGACTTCCAGCTGTCAAATCAAGTGTTGAGGCAAACCCTGTGAGTGGGAATCACTCTGTCTTGCCTTATTCTATCTGGGTAATGTGGCTTGGTCCCAAGTACCCTCCCTTGCTACCAAAAGAAAGAAAGCAGGAAAGAAGAATAGTACAATTCCCAAAAGTTGGAAATTCTATTATTCCTAATTATACATGATTCATTTACATACAAACTACTAGCTAAATAGCTAATTCTCACTTCTGTTCCTCGAACTTCATTAGAAAATCTTGGTGAAAATTTGGAAATAGGACATTTTAAGTGCGCCATCCTGCTATTCTGGGTGAGTATTTAACTCAAGCCTCTCTATCAATCCATCCCCGGCCATCGGTACCCTGGAAATGGTAGTAAAAGGATCCTTTTGCTTTTTTCAGATAATCAAAACTCCTGAGAGCACCCAGTTAATATTCAAAGTGTAAGGTATTGATCACATTATTGACTATAGTATAAAAATTCTGTTTTCAAGCAATTTTTGAAATCTTTGTAAGTCATTGTTAACACATTACAAAACTGAATTTACCTGTGTGACATTGTGACATGAACAATAAAATTTATAAATATTTTTTTTAAAAAGGCGTTGGGGATGTAGCTCAGGGTGAAAGTCTTTGCTTCAATCCCTAGTACTGCAAAACCAAATACGTGAATGCATGAATGAATGAATTAGTTAATAATTGTTATAAAATTCGTGGCACTGGAAAATATAATTTATGGTATTGTTGGTTTATATGTTTTTTACGTATTTGGAGATATGTTACCTGTTTAAGACAAAAATTATAATTTCTTCTGGGCCCGACTTTGCACAATTAAATTTTCACACACGAGCGCGCACACGCCCACGTGCATGGGCACGCACTCGGAGGAGTTACTCTTTTATGGTTAAAATTTGTTGAGACTGTTCATAGCTTGAGGGACCCACACCTTCTACTTCCCAAAAAAACTTCCGACCTAGTTTCCAGATCGTTCGTGCCAGATAAGATACAAGCCGGACAAACAAACTCCCTGCATTTTGATTTTTCCTCTGAAGGCTCCTGTGCAGAGGTGATGATGCTGGACATGGTTGAAACGGCAGTGGCCGAGCGGTTTCGAAGACTTTAGCCAGTTATGTCCCGCGTGCGTTTCCCGGCTTGTTCGTTTTTTCAAACAAGGTGGGAAGGCAGGAACAGCGGTTCTTTGTTTCCCGTTTTCCGCTGCCCCAAATCCTCGGGCTCTATCAGAGCACACCTTGAGCTCCACCTCCCACACTGTGCTTCCCACTGGTGCCAATCTTCCTGCTAACTCCATTTCCCCTTTGTAAACGCTCTATGTTTTAAATGCTGACCTATTTAAAAATATAACTCAGGTGCCTGGCGAACCATGATGCCTGCCAGCTCCTCAGATAAAGAGAATCCACTTATTAATCTGCTCTGTCTCCATCTGCCTGCTCAATTGGGATTGACTGCTTGCTGTCCAGACTGATACCAGAGAAATCTGATTGAGGACAAGAATCTCTTTGTACGTTTCCCCCGCTGATACGGCACAACAGGTCTGTTGCAGCCAGGGAGTTAAGCTGATGTGACATGATGTCAGATGGCCTGCCGCTGTACGTCAGAAATTAAAAAGAAAATATTCTTTCAAACTGGAATTCCTTGTGTGATTTTTATTTCCTTGGGCTTTGAGCAGATTGAGTATTGAATTGCTCGACTGAAGCCCATGGATAATTTAATCCTGCAACATTCGTCCCCGGGTAAATTTCAGCCACATTTGACTTGTTCAGCACGGCCTCTCAGTTCTAACCATTTCATGGAAATCTTGTAAATATTGATTGGTGAAATCCCAAAGAAATACTTTTCTGTGATGCTGAAATTCTCCAAAAGGAAACACCTGACCACTGTTCTACACCGCGTTCAGTTGTGTAAAGGAGTAAATAAAAACTTGGAATTTTCTTTTAGTCTTCTCCAGTTAGAATAGTCAGTTCTTCCAACTCAAAAAAAAAAAAAAAAGGTGGTTTGTTCCATCAAACAATTCCTAGATAAAAGAATAAATAGATAAAAGATAAACTCAAGTCATATAAATGCAATCAACGTATTATTGTTTATTTCATGGGATGGTTTTGAGTCCTCCAATTTGAGGAATTGGCTACATGATGTTACATATACGGAAAAATGTAAAGTAATGTGTGAACATGGTGTTATCAAACATGGTGAATGTTTATATTAAAAAATTAATTTATTCTAGTAAAGGTTGTATTGCCATTAAATTCCCTCAGAATACTCTCTCTTGGCTCAAATACACATGTCCATACGTTCTTGACTTTTTCTGAAGTAGTTCTGGAGGTCCTCTTTTGTGTCTTTGGTTACACAGTCATGGCTAACTCAATATTCTGAATCAATTCAAAACATTTATGTTTCATGGTCACTTTAACTTGGGAAAGAGCCAGAAGTTTCAGAGTCATGGGTCTGGTGAATAAAGTGGTTGAGGACGTGAAGTAATATTTTACGAGACTGCCTTTCCCTTGGAAAGCCCTTGGTAGCAGTGTTCACCTTATATTTGATCGCGGCTCATAAAGACATGAAAAAAGTCTTTCAGAACTATTTCAGAAACTGGTAAAATAATGGGATAAGTGCGTTCAAAGTATGTTCAAATTTGAGCGGAATTATCAGCAATATGACTTTTAGTGTAGTAATTTTTATTGAAGTATGCATTGTGTATTTTGATCACCTCTTGTATATATGGTTCACGTGCACTAAATGCTGAACATCTCATGTGCAAATAATTTGGATTTTAGCATGAGGCTGTGTTTTTATTGAAAAAGCAGGTTAACTAGCATTGGATAATGAGTAGAATCAAAACTGAGTGATACATACAATTTGCAGAATGTATTCATTAATATAGAATCAAGATAGAAAATACAGATGCACAAACGAGAGTTAAAGATCTTAACACCAATTCTTGCTCAGTAATAAGGAATAATATATTACCACTTTTTTAATATTCAGCTTTTACTCTTTAGTCAAGGCTAATCATTTGTTAATTTATGTAGGCACCAGTGTTTAAAAATTTGCATGTGAATGAAATGTGTGGACGATTCTCATTCTTTATTGCAAGTTAAACAGTGCAAAATGTAAATACTATTGGAAAAAATAAAATCTCATTCTTCCAATGTAAATAAAACTCTATAAATTACTAAATTGACTGTCCTGTCTTTGATATTCACTTGTGAGAGTATAAGTATTATGTATGTGAGTGCACCTTTATGTCTGTGTGTATGGGAACATATAAGGTGTTTCAAGTACCCAAGAGAAACAAATTTGTTAAGCTGATGAAACAAGTATTTATCAGTGAAAAAAGTGACAAAGCTAAGGATACATTTTATAAGTATTAATATATTATCTAAACAATTGATAATCGTACTGCTGAATATTCTGTCAAGAATGGGAAATTCATTTAGTAAGATATTTAAGAGTAAAATATATGAAGAAAAACAAATCTGCAAAAAATGAATGAGTGAATGAAAGATATATTGATTTTATGTTTACTTGGTTGTTGCTCCTTAACCACATGTCCATTTGCCCCAAATCTATAGTAGAAAAGTAAGCCTTCCACATGCAGGTTGTTTATATTAAATGAAATGGTCTTGCACTCCTGAATCTTCTCTGAATAACTGTGCTGAACAGAGTAAGGCTGAAAGAAATGTGGTTTTTACCATTTCCTCTAAAGTCACACACTCAAAATCAACTCCATGCATGAAGAGCTCACATTCAAAATCACCTCAACTTCCTGATAAAGGAAAAATGACACAAATTAGAGAAGATGGAAGATCCTATCACTGAAACCATGAGATTCTACAAATTCTTCAGAAAAGCAAGAACTCCTATGAAGAAATAAGAACATTTAAAATGATTTTGGCAAAAGTCTTTACATTATGGAATATGAAAAGGCACAAAAAGAAAAACCTGCAAGCTGCAAAAAAATGTTGACTGGTGGTATTATGTAGAAAAAAAATTTAAATGCAATATTCTGTTATGTATAACATCCAAAGTACAAATTTTTCATTTCCTCTTGTATACTACACAAAATCATGTGCCTTAATACTCACTAAGTACCAATCAAGATTAGCAGGAAGTACTCAAAGTGGCAAGTTTCCTTAACATACAGACATACCAATATGAGCCACGCAAATGAAACACAGTTTTATATGTAGATCTAGAGAGAAATTTATTTCAGACTCTGAAGGAATAAAACTACTGCAAACAAAAAGAATATTTCTGGAGTGATAGTAGGGAGAGACAGAAATGAGAAAATAAAGATTGCTCATTATTAATTTGGTATTTGGTTCAAGGAAAACTTTTGCAGTCAAAGTTGTATCTTAAACTGAAAGTTTTTTCTCGTCCACATTATATCATTCTAAGAGTATGTTCTTTTCAAATTATTTTCCCATCTTATCAAAAACCTTCTTAGAAGCCAATCAAGGTGTAAAGCAAGAAGGTTGATAAAGAGGTCATTATTAGAACTCAAGTGGAAGGTACAAACCAATCCATTTCAAAAAGTTGGGGATTTTTCCATCAACATTTGCAATATGATTCATTATTTTGCAATGCCTCTTCCCCTTTCCCTCTATTTCTAGCCCTCAAATGTTCTGTAGCAGAAAACTTTGACCTTGCTGAGAGAAATAATAACATAACATATCTGCATCATCCGTGTGATTAATACCGCCCTCTGAAAGAAGCACCTTGCCTGGCAAAATACAACTAAAATGCATGAACACACTGAGGAACTCTTTGCCTTATTCACCTTCTTTCTAAATAATTCATCAGTTTAATGATAATGACATTCAAATATCATAATTACAGCCGACTCTTTAAAAAACATCAATTCCAGAGCCAAAAAGGGAGCAACCAGCCCACACTCCTTTTCTCACCATTAGCTGCTAATGCCAAAATATGATCTTTATTCATTTCACTGACATAATATAAAACCAATGTAGATTTCCCATTTTTCATAAAATTTTCATCTGCACTATTAGTTTCACTGATAGCAGACTGCAAAATGTTGTTAAGCTACAAGATGGAAGACACTGCAAAAACCTCCGCATGTTAAGAAGCCATAAAATTTTATTCAGTTCATTTACTGCTACAGTCCAGTAACCCTATAGTAAGAATGTGCTATTTTTATTGTGTATTTATTTAAAGGTTGAATATTCTGTTCCTTGGACAGAGATCTAATAGAGTTAATCTGGATTCTAATGCACTGAGTTGCATTGTACTTTGGGGTTTATCATTTCCTTGAAAGTATTTTTGTATTTTACTTGTAGTCAAAGAGATGACAGCAAAATATTGCAAACAAAGACTTGGCTATGGGTTGGTGGTTCATTTGTACTTTGAATCTCCAAAAAAGCAGAGACCTGATATGATGCTGAGGAGAAAAGCCCCTCACCCTCACTCTTCCTTTACCTCATGGCTCTTTAAAAGCAAAAGTGAGTGTATAGTGCAATAAAACACAATGTAAGCGACCTTGCACTGGAGGGTCTTGCACTTGGCTGGAGGTGCTTTATTGCTCATGCAATCCTGCAGAAGTCAGACACATTTTTCATTTATTGCTTTGTCAGTATGTCTTAACTTGTTGCCATAAATAGGTAAAATCTGTTTGGATTAGCATGAGGCAGAATATACTTCAGGTGTACTAATGAAATTATGGCCATCTAAAGCTAGCTGTTTTCATATTATGATATTATACTATATATTATTTCATCATATAAATTCGTGAGTACCTAGGGCAGAGAAGGGATGCCATGCACACTTTTTTTTTTTAGTAATGGGACCCATCTGAATATCCCAAGGGGCCTCCTTTACAGATTCTTGGACCGTGGAGTGATGATAGTGATGCCAGTGGTGACGCTGAGGTGGGAAAAAACAAAAATAAAAACAACAAATTTTCGAGTGAAGATAAAAAAAGAATAAAGAAGGATGTGGGACAGGCCAGCTCTTCTCTTCTCTGGGTTTTTTTCCCCTTAGAACTAGGGTTGCATCAGGCTTAGCAAACTCCCAGGAAACTCATTGCTATGTGTGTTTACTTGGGCTTCAGGAATAACTGGTGCCCTGCTCAGTCCCCATTAAAGGCCGCATGGAAAGTCCAGGTACAATGAGTAGATAAAGCAGCAACAAAAACTGCAATACCAAACAGGCCAGACAAATGATCTACAACATCCATAATCCATCCCTTCTGTGTGTGTGACTTGTTAGAAACCTAGAAGACAAGCCTGTCCTGACTTGGTCCCCTCATCTATAATACAGGTTGATAAGAGAACCTATGCCAGTTGCAGTGTTTTCTCTTGAAAGTTCAAAATACAAGGTTGATAAAAGCAAAGTGTGCATTTTTAAAGTCGCATGAGAGAGATTTAAATCACTCGAGATAGTCTGTATTTATTCATTCCAAAAAAGTACAAAGGCTCTGTCTGGGTAGCATTAAAGCATAAAGGTTCAAAAAGAATATGTGAGAGTCCCCAGGAGACTGGAAACATAAGAATGCATTAAAATGAGATGGAGACTGTGTCCCAAAATAGCCAAATAATGACGATTCGTAGTTCCTATCTTGTTAGCATCGATTGTGGAATATTTGAGGGCCTGGGAGAATCAATGTATATGGTAAATAATCAGCTCCTAAACTGAAATGTCAGAGACACAATACAGAATAATGAATATAAAATCTAGACAAAACTAATGACCAAACAAGATAAACAAATTAAAACAGATAAGCCATGAGGGGTGAGTGGCTAACAATTGAGTTAGGCATAATCCCCGTGAAAATCTGTCCATTTGAACAGCCCTTGCTGCGCTGGCACCAACACAGGCTGACGGCCGAGCCCCGCATGCCTCCCTTCAGCTCCTCTGATGTAAAATCCGGGCTGCGGATGCGGAGATAAAGGAGCCAAGTCTCAGGCTACGGTGAGGAAATCTGTTTACAATTTCACAATCATCCATCCTTCGTTCCCAGAAATGAAAAGTTAGGCCTTCTGCTTATTATGCACCTGGTACAGGGGCTGAGAGATACCCCTTAAGGTGATTTCCAAAACATTTGTTTATCCTTTCTTTTGTTATTTTTTTGTTTGTTTTCTTAATTTCCAAAACAATGCTAGAGCCCCTGAGTGATAGCTCTTTCAAGTTACCTTTATTTGGTTCACCTTTCTGTCTTTCCTCTTTTGAATTGATTTGTACATCTCTTTTGGGGAGCGGCGGTAAATGAGTCAGCAGAGAAAGGATGTTGATGAATCTCGCTGGACTTGGGTCAACATTGTTCCAAAATAAAAGGAGCCAACATCCTTTAATGGTATACTCCATCATAGACAAGCCTCTGATTCCAGGCTTCAAGTATTCTGCAAGTCCTTATGTCCTAAAAGGTTTTATTAGGCAAACCTGGGATTTGGGCAGAATGTGTTTTCTCACACTGTCTCTTTCACGCCCTGTGGGTTGACAAGTTTCCTTGCCTTCTAATTCATCCCAAACATAGCTTCATTTTCACATGTAGCCTGCTAGACTTTTCTCTCCTTCTTCTTGTACTTTCAAAACTGACCTGTTGTGGGTTTCATAAAAGAGTTTATACTAGTTTTTGTTACACTGGGGAAAAGCTCATATTAATTGAAAGTGTATTAATAAGAAATAGTGACTGAGAACATTTCTCTTTCCATGGATATTTTCCTAGAACTGAAATCTCTTTCTTCTATTGAAAAACAAAATTTGTATCTACTAGTAGGGATTTCAGACACACTGGCAGGCAAGTGGCAGGATTTCTTTTGATCAGAATTGCTTATCTGCACACCATCAATTGTGTAGACAATTGTTCAGGCAGTCTATTGTGCCTGCAAATAAGGTTTACCAGCTCGCTGTCTTATGGTCATTGCGTCTCACTTTTTTCCTAAATAAAAGGGTTTAAAAACTACCTATTTTTTTAAACTCAGCAGCACTGGCAGAGTAAATTTGAATTGTAAAATTTCAACAGTAAATTAAATATGTCATTTATATTATTTTAATTTGTCATTTTATATAAAATTTATAAGTAAATATGGTTTCAATATATGTCACATTTAGTTAAAAATGAACTTTAATTGGCAGAGAGATAACTGCATTATTATCTTTTTATTTATGTGCACCTGCTGGGTTCTATACCTATAAAGGAGAACATTCAATTAGAAACAATGAGCAAAGTTTGTTTCACACGTTGAAGTGATCACAGGCATATCAAAGACATCTTTGCCTAGACAGCGTACAGATTAGCCTCAAATACTGGCCATCACTGGATAACAGAATCGCTATAGACTTCCTCCTTGCCAGACCACCCCCATTGCTGGTACAAAACTCCTGACCCCACAATTTAGAGGTGAAGAGATTTCATCTGGCTCATTCCTTCACAGGATTCAGTCCATGACTGACTGGCTTCGGGAAGGAACATCGTGGCAGAAGCTTGTGACAGAGCAAAGCCGATTAGTTTATGACAGTGGTGCAGCAGAAGAGGGAAACAGCACTAAAAAGGAAAGGGCCAGGGACCAGATATGGACCTCAAGGCCAAGCCTTCGTGATGCACCCAGACACACCCAGGAGCGTGCTTTACTAATCCCCTCTGTGGAAAAGCCAGTCAGTTGACAATCCACTTATTACAACATCTCATTCCTTGTAAACTTGACGCCCAAGTATATCTCCTTAAACCATGATTAATTTCCAGTTAAACACAAGGTCAGAGTTCCCCTAACATGATATAACTATTCTACATACAGCTGAAAAAAAGATACACTAATGCCCTAATAGCTGCCCTTCTCCAAAGTCCCAAGGGTTTCAGCATTTCTTAAAACTCAAAGTCTCCTCTGGAAAGCAAAGCAAATTCTTAGCTATGAACATGTGTAAAAACAAAAAACAAGTATGTACCCCCAAATACAATAGTACAGTGCAAATATTCCCTTTCCAAAAGGGAAGAAAGGGGGATAGAATATAGTTGGACCAAACCAAGACCAAAACTTAGCAGGACATTATTTCATTATGTAGCTACATGTATCATATACAGGGAACACATCGGTGACATGTACCTTCTAAAAAGTTTTGGTGGTCCCACCTCTATAGCCTTATTCATTCACACCTTGTGGCTTTCTTAGGCAGACTGTCCACATTCCTGACCCCAATGTCCAGGGCTCTTTACCAAATTTTTGGCTTCTTTCCCATAGCTTTATCTAACACCCTCTAACAGGTAAATAGCCTGACCTTCTTTCTAGGTCTTCCTTTGAAATCTAGGTAGAAGCATTCCTGACCCCACAACTCTTACATCCTGCATACCAGTGAAAAGTGTCAATGTCTGCTGCTAGCTGGAGCAGCAGCCAGGCCTCCTTAGATCATGACTACATCAGCTTCTGAGAGCCTAAATGGTTGAGCACAGTGAAATGAATCCCATTGGACAAATTCCTTCAGTGGCTTTCTGGAGCGGTGGCCCAGGAGCTCTCTTGTCATATTAAATGTTTACACTTTTATACCTTTCAGCCTGCAATAGGTGAGGTCTTGCTGATTCCCAATATTCCTGCAAGGGATCTCTCTTTGTATCCCAATCCAAAATGTTTAGTGTCTTTTTAGTGCCTCTCATTTCTACGTCAGCCGCCTCTCCATTGTCCCTAACGTTACACACGCTTCTTTTCAGACCAAAATTTAAGTCTTTCAAATCTTTGTCTTTGGTGCTATGCTCCCAATTTGCACTATAAACCTGGCTAAAAGATGTCTTCAGTATCATGCCACAGATTTAATGTTCGGCTGATTTAAAATTTCCTTCACGATATAAATTAGTCTACTACCTTTAATCTCCATATCTTGTAAAGCTTCAGGGTATGGGCAAAATATAGAAAAGTTCTTCACCAGAGTACAGCACACATAGCTTCAGTCTAGTCCGCCACACAGTCCTCATTTCCAACTGAATGATACCTGCTGAGTGGGCTTTTACTCTCCACATCACAGTCAGCTTTCTGATCCCCTGAGCTTTGACCAGAATCGTCCATCAGGCTTTATGTAATGACTTTCAGGGTTTTGCTAGCCTGTTTCTCCACCCTCTTCCATACATCTCCCCCAAACCAGCTCCAAAGACCTCTGAACCACACGAGCATGTTTAGTCATAGCAACGACTTCACTTCTCCATTATTGATTTTCTGTATTTGTCAGCTTTTCTGTTGCTGGTACAAAGAAACTGACACCCACAGCTTAACTTGGGAGAGGTTTATTTTGGCTTACACCATCCAAGGGTTTGGTTCATGGTCAGCGGCACCTGTCGAAGTGTCATGGTGGAAAAAGACAAAACTGTTTAGTTCATGGTAGCCAAGAAACAGCAAGGGAACAGGTCCAGTGAGGAAGGAGCCAGAGACCAAATAGAGTACCCAAATTCACACCTCTGTGACTCATGTGGACACACCCAGAAATGTGCTTCAGTGATCCCCTCCGTGGCTCTCGAGTGAATCAAATTGACAGTTCCACTAAATTGTCACATGGGCCAAGGCAGAGTCTACTCAATCAGTGGTACTTTCTCCTATACTGACATTAATACCTCCCGTCACATGGAAAGGTCAGTAAGAAGCTTTGGACAAAAATGCCTGATGTTTCATGGTGAACTCTAACGTTTTATATTCTTTCTTCGGCTAGATGAGAAAAGTAATTTGGGGATATTGTTGAAGTCAATTACTGCTCCATTCTGCTCCTTGGGATCCCATTACCTGTGAACCTTAATTAAATGCTCTATGAGATGAATTGAACAGATTTAGCTCGAGCTTCTGGTGGTCAAAGAGTATGATGGTGTTACTTACTTGTGGGAAAACATTTCAGAAGCCAAGATGTTATAAAAATAAATACATACTTTTGAGAGGTAATTCTCCAAGCATCTCTTAAATTTTTGCATAATCATAAGCAAACATACTGCCTTTGTTTTAAATATATTTTCTAAGATGTTTATAATTTTCTTTCTATTTGGTTTGGAAAATGGAGTTGATGTCTCTCTCAAGACAGACTGCATTTGCTCACTGCCCAAAATATAGATAGTGTCTCCCTTTGGGGCAAAAAGGCATCATTGCTTCCTGTCTTACCTAATAAAGATAGTTTCTCCCTCTGGGACTCATAACAGGCTTGTTTAATGTCCTTTATAAAAGATTTGGCTTCTCTAAGGATTCTTCTCTTAAAATGTGACCCGCTATGTATGTAGGAATCATTCAGCTGACTTTGCATTATCCTGTGGGGTATGGGCTTAGGGATCCAACACAAGAAATACTGGCATTCCTTCTGTTGCTATTGTTGGGGATAACAGCCTTCTGTCCCTAGACTCAGGATTGTCATTGCTTCTGCTATTATCCATGAAGCTGTGCCAGAACAACTTGTTAGCTTGTGAATAGACTAAAACACATTCCCTTCATAGTTCTTGATAGTGCCTTATAGAATAGTATAGGATTGTCTTCCTCTAGCAATTCATGATCACTTATTAGTATTATTAGTATTTCTTATCAGTTGTGGCTTCCATACTTGCCACCAAGACCTATTTAATAGGGATATGGTCTTAAGGATCATCCCTCATTATACAGATGAGAAAAAGTGACAAATCTTTTGTTTATCTAAAATAACGTAGTTACTTATTAGGAGAATTTGAACAGGGAGTTTTTCTTTCTATTGATAGTCCTACTAATATATTCCACTGGTTCTAATAAAATAAAACTTCAAAGCCTCAAATAGACCTCTGATACATAAATTTTTAATGAATAAACTATGAAAATAGGGAGAGAATATTGGTTACCCCATATAAGGGAGGCTAGCGCACGTACTTCCAGCCTAGGTTGGCAAAGGCCTTGGGTTGAATCAAGCAGCGATTTTCAAATCACGGAAAGAAACACATTTGACCAGGCACACTTTCCTCTTGGCTAGCTGCAGCAACATTTGAAAATGTTCTGAAGTATTTTTTTGGATCTTAAATATGTCACATGCATGGACAACAGGAATTAGCACTTTATGCATTCATCCAAAATGCAGGATTAGTTTCAGCCATCTTTTACACTCTTGGGGAAATCTTGCCTAAAGTGACAATAATTTAACTTCATTTCTCATTTTCTTTTGAGCCTCTCCACTCTTATCTCTGAAAGCCAATAGCTTATTTTATGTTTTCTCCTCTTGGTTACTGTACTCTTCAGAATAGGGTCTGTTATATACTGTGTAACAAACAACCTCCAAATCTCAGAGGCTTAAAAGGAACGTTATTTCTTGCTCATGCTACATTTCTACTGCAAGCCTTCTGGAGAGTTTGACCGGCTGTATTCTCACTGTGGGGTGCAGGCAGAGCCTCCCCTGTCCAGGATTCAGAGTGGACGCCACAACTTTGAACAGTGTATATTGTCATGACTTCCCTTCACGCCACATTTGTCTTTCAATAATGTTGTTGTCACTCGCATTTTACCTGCCAAGGCGTGCAGCATAGTCACGCTCAAATTAAGGGGGGGTGAAGAGTCACGGTGCTATGCACGAATAAAAGAGTCTGTTGGTGAACAGGTAGTCACAATGACATCGATCTTGACTTTAATGTTTCTTTATGGTTTTGAATGAATATTCTCTCATTCCACTGACTTACCCCTATTATTTGGGCTATCATTTTAAATTATGTTGATGAGTTTTAACTTCTCCCAGAAATGATTCAATGTATTTCAAGGGAAAATTATTTCATGAGATTACATGAGAAGTTCTGCTGAAGAGTTCTTAGAAATAAAGTTGGGAAGAACATCAAAGAAATAGGGTGAATGGCTAAGAAAAAAACAGAGGAAAGAGTATTAAAAGAGAAATGAAAGTAAAGAAGGAAAAGGAAAGGAAAAAGTATCTTCTGGGAGAAGATATTGAAATGAAAGCCAGTGGGAAATGAATACTGTGAACAAAACGCACACATTTCCACATGCTCAAAACTCCCTGGGAAAAAAAGGTATGAAAACCTATAAGACATTATTTAAATCTTATGATGTTGTGCCCCAGGGCTGAAACCAAGTCCTGGCTCATCAGCTCAGGTTCCCTGCTGACTTAAAGCAGAAAATTTTTTTTTTTAAAGTGGCAATAGAACAAAAGTTCTGAATCTCAAAGCATCTAATGAAAACACACACATAAATTCTTCAGATTCCCACACTTCCTCAGGGCTCACCTTTTCTTAGAAAGAAAAAAACCAAAAAACAAAACAAAACAAAACAAAAAAACTATGAGAACCCAGCTAAGATCTGAATTATTTCCCCAACTCAAGAGAAAAAAAAGTACATCGCTGGCCCCAAACTTCAAATATGGCGAGACCAAAATGGCACTTCAATCGGTAGAAGACTTTTTTTTTTTTTTTTGTGGTTCCGGGGATCGAACTCAGGGCCTTGTGCTTGCAAGGCAAACACTCTAATCACTGAGCTAAATCCCCAGCCCCTGGTAGAAGACTTCTTGAACATATTCTTTGGTGCCAAAGTGTTCGTCTCTATTCATCTCTGTCTCTTTGATGAATGATTTTTTAGAGTTGTGTATGTTGTGTGTAAACTGTGTGTGGGAGGGTGAATTCATAACATGTTGGAGTCCACTCACACCTACACTTGCAATTGCTGCTAGAAGTATATTTACATCATGGAAATCACAATGCTCACCCACATCAAATTTGTCTATCTTTTTCCAGGAGGTATTTTTTTTTTTTTTTTGCTAAATATTTATCAGCACACTCCATGGAGTAACAGGCTGGAAAATAAAAAATAAAAGAGAGAGAGAAAGAAAAAGACATGTGAAGAAAGAAGGAAAATTTAAGAATGAGAAAAGTTGAACCATCTTAGATTCTAAACCACAAAACCATTATTTTTAAAATAAGTATCATGTTTTTCTTTCATGTTGCTTATTTCTTCATTTCTCTTTAACTTGTTATTGGCAAATCTGAGTCACAGAAGTATTCACTTGGTTTCTGAGGTGGCATCCCTAGAACCCTGAGTCAGAGTCAGACTGTCGGGGTAGAAACGGACAGGTAAACTCTTCCTAGTTCACACACAGGGCTCTGGTCTCATCGAGTTTTAGAAACATTAATCCTTTCAGCTGAAATGCAGGCAGGTTTCCCATTCAGTTGGATTTCAGGAAATTTTGCCTGGGATGATGATCATAACTCCATGCCAAAAGTTTCTATTCTTCTGGGACTTGATCTCTATTTAAACTGAAAAACTTCTGACTCATTAGGACTTTAACCACTTACTTTTGAGTGTGAATGAGCAACTACTTTTCTTAAAGATAAAGCAAAAATATGAATGAAAAATCAAAATGTCAGATTTATTTTATTTATTTGCCTTGTATCATTCAGATGTCCTTTTTGTTTTTTATTTTATTTTATTTTATTTTTTACCAAGAGCATGTATTTGTACATTGTGTGCATAATGGTCACATTCATCATGGTTATTTTGTCCCTGTAGGTGATGTATCTTGGTTTCCCCCTTCTTTCCCACCCCTCCCTCCTGTTCCCCTCTTCCTTATTCACAGCAGGTTTATTTATATTTTCCCATTTTTTCCCTTTCCTCTTTCTTTCCTGATGTCCTTACTTATTAATAACAAAAGATAACAAAAGGAAAAAAAAGTACAAATAAACACACGAGAAGTATTGATTTTAGCATTAAAACTGAACCAGTATGAAAAAATTGTAGCTTCCTGTTTTGGCTTGTTCTTTTTTATTGTCTCTTCAAGCAGGCATTCCTGAAGAAGAGCAGAGTCATCTCCAGAATGTGTATGAATTTAAACTCTCTCCTTAGCTGGACTCACAGCAGCTTCCCTTCCAGGTGCAGATCACCCAAGATGTAAACTCAATTGTAGTGCCAACGTGCCTGCAAATCCCTGCAGGGACAGCCCCAGTCTCCAAAAGGCCAACTTGACTTCTAGAGTTCCTGAGTGTGAAGGTTCCTTTCCACTTTGGAGAACATGCAGCAAGTAGAGCCTGCTTCCTGGCCTGGTCTGCTCGTTTCACCCCAAGAGGAAGCCTGAGGGACCCCTTGGATGCCATAGCTGGCCGCCGGCATCAGAAGAACAGCATTAACATGTTGTGCTATGGAATCAAATAATACGATATAAAGTCTCCAAAGAGTCTGGTTTCCAGATCCCTCCCTTCAAATGAAGCCCACCCCAAATGTGATTTTTTTAATCCTGGCACTCTGGGCTGTTGCAGAATGAGAAGTTAGAAAAACTGGTCTATAATACCAAAATGCCTAAGGCTGGTGCCTCAGCAACTCTGTTACAGTGCTTTGGAATTATATGAAGGGACCTTCAAAGTGTCGTTCCCTTGCCTCCAGGCTAGGCAGGTGAGTGTCAAACACACACAAACAAGAAGAAATTTCCTCTCTTCCCTGCTAACCCACATCAATGTTTAATAACTTCCATATAGGGTTTACATTATCTTCCCCACTTTCTCCTTATTGCAGAAGCACAGCGTGTTTCCTTTGCTATTGTTCAGGGAGGTGCAGGGACCTCTCAGCACTCTTGATGCACACTGTGGAGTGTTTGGGAGTGTGTGTGTGTGTGTGTGTGTGTGTGTGTGTGTGTGTGTGTATGTGTGCACGCCTGTGTTTTCAATGAGTGTTTTTGGAGTAGTAACAACCACAAATTCTAGTATAATACTAAGTCCTTAGTAAACTTTATTAATTATGCACTAGCTAAAATACTGAATAAAAATCAAAATTGAAATCTTCGTTCCTGGCAGGCTGCAGTACTCTGCATCTCCCCATCTGCCCTGCTTCCTTTGCATCCAGAGAGGTACATACACACAAATGAATTCACCTCCTTCAGTCCTAACCATCACTAACCTCTTTCAATCTCTTCTGTTTAATGGAAGCCCCTGTTCTCAGGGGTTCAGTCCTCCTGGGAATCCTTTTGGAGTACATTTTCTTCTGAGGACTAATTGACCATCCATATTCTGCCTTGAGCTGAAATTTGGTGCTGTTTCCTCATAGGTCTTATTTGCTCATTTATAATATGTGAAACTCTGTAATCTGCACCGTAGTTTATTTATCACTCCACCTCCCACAGGGCCGGGCTCAGCCCAATCTATGTAGTAGGCTTGTAATGAGTATTTGTTTGAAGAATGAAGGAAAGAATCAATTCATCACTTAGGTGCTTGGGTCTTCAGCTGAGTGACAGTGGGTTACTATTTCAAAGATATAATAATTGTCTTTCACACAATCTTTTGTGGAGAGAATATACAATCTCCATGTGATTAGGGAAACCTTTCTCCCACTTGATTACCTATTTTAAGTGAAATTTACATCGCTTCTTGCAGTTTTCTTCTCAGATTAGTTCAAATTCAATTGGATTCTTGATTTACACATCTATTAGGTTCTTCTTCTGTGATGAATATTATACACAAAAAGAAAAATGCCAAAGTCATCGCCCTTAAAGAACTCATTCTGTAATGTGGAGGATAGGGAAAATACTGCAATAGTATAGAAATATATACTTTAAAAGCATGTAACAATGCTACTGGACACAGAAAAAAGAACATTTTTGGCTATACCTTATAAAAGACACAAGGAAAACTCAGACAGAAATTATTAATCATAAATTTTATTGTATTTTTTCTTGACTATGAATGGTATG
>PVJO010001897.1:145288-157960 GCA_004026905.1 Hystrix cristata
AAAGGATTTAGATACACAGTTTAAAACTCATGATCAAACAAATACTCAGAAATGACTTTGAATCATGAAGACCAAGTTGTTAAAGTTAGAGCAGGCCCATGCAATCCTGAAGTACATAATTTGGGAAATAAAATACCCCTATTCATTTATTATGAGACTAAAATGAAGTTTAAAAATTAATAAAATATGTGGAGAAAGTCCTTTGATCACTACAAAATAGGAGGATGGATCTCATAATCCCAAGAAATGATATGAAGTAGGTAGTGAATATTTAATCAATTTGGATAGTTTAAGATATTTGCAGATGACAGTAGTAAAACGGATCATTCAGGAACATCTCTATAAGAAAATCCACACAAATATTGAGAGTTTAAAGCCAAGAACAATCATTTCCCCAAATAGGAGAATGACATTATGGCCCAAGACTAAATGAGCCATGTGACTGACTTAAGAACATTGCGCATGTTTCTAAATCTTCCCAAACTGACTAAATAATATTATAACAGAAGCATTGCCATTTACCCCTCAGTGCTATTTTCTCTTTCTGTTGATGTCATTGCCACTATGGTGCGGATCACAGCACAAGTACACAGAGGACACACATAAACTTTACTTCATCCTCTCAAATCTCCACTGTGCCACAATTTCAATGCTTTAGATGAAGAATATAAGTTAGATTGGCTGTACACATAATCCATAAGGCGCAGTAGACATGAGAGTTGGCTAAGCTCTTTCCTGAAACTATGAAATCAACCATATTCGGCTAAAGAAGGCATGTGCTCGAGATTTTGTCTCATTGTGCTATAATTAATGAGTAGAGGAGAAAGGCATCAGGATGTAGGCTTGAAAGTGCAAATTACTAGGAACAATAATCTGTTTTGTATTCTGCTGTTTACACTTGTGTGGGAGAAAAACAATAACAACCTTTAAGGAATCTTGAATAAAGAAAGCCAGTGACAGAAGAGAGCATTGTGCACTGTACTGCAACACATCCACAGGCTCTGGAAGTGAAAGAATTTGGATTTTTTTTCCTTTGTTTGTTTTTATGTTTTTCCCTTTGGGCCATCTCCAAGTGTACCAGTCTAAATTGGTTTAATCAATCAATAGGAATTTGCAATTCTATGTTAAGTGCAATGAGAGATAGTAAAGACCATAAAATACAAAGAGCTATTCTGTGAAATTGGGGCACACATGAGGCAGACTTGCACTGCCCCTCTGATAATCAATCAGATACCTCCTCTGGGCTGAGCACCAGCCTCTCCCCACTTTCAGTACTCATTCTCCACTGGCTGCCAGAGGGGGAGATAATATCCCGGATCAGTAAATCTGATGTGAGGTCTTTAGATCTACAGGGCTAAGTGATAAAGGTCATCACGTCATCTGTAATATTACAAACAAAAACGAAGTGATACTTTTTCTGATAAGTGAAAAAAAAATCAGTTCATACTTAGATTAAGGGTCAGTTGTTTTTGTTTCATTTTTTGCCTTACATAAAATAGCAATTTACTGAAGATATCCTGGTTGAAGTGAAATACCATGAGCTGATGTCTTGTGCTGATCTGATGCTTTGGAAAAAACATATGTTTAAAATATCAAGAAGCATATTGTCAAGTAGAACTGTTTAAGATATCAGAGCCACAGCGAGAAATAGTGTGTGAGTAGACTAGAAACCAAAAACCTAGGTGTATGTGAAAGTCTTCTATTTCCCACAACTTTCTAGCTCAGACATGGATGTAAGTCCCCACTCACCCACCCCTGTCTCCAGTTTGTGTTTGTAGAACATATTCCTAGATTTGAGTTTAGTACGGGGCTGGGGATTTAGCTTAGTGGTAGAGCACTTCCCTAGAAAGTGCAAGGCCCTGAGTTTGATTGAACTCCAGCATCTGCCCAGCACCAAAAAAAAAAAAAAAAAAAAAAAAAAAAAAAAAAAAAAAAAAAAAAAAAAAAAAAAAAAAAAAAAAAAAAAAAGATTTAGTATGATTAATCAATAAAAGTCACTCATTCTCAAGTGTCAAGAAAATGGTTAAAGTTGGCAAATACAGTGGTACCTTGGTTCACAAACTTAATTCTTTCCATGCTTGTGGGGAAAATGGCCACATTTGTGTTTGTGTGTGGAAGATGGCTGTGGCTGAGTTACTTTCCCAATGTATAGTTTGCAAACAGAAGCAAAATTTTGCTGAAGGCTTCTGTTTGCAAATCAAATTGTTTATGAACAGAAACATCGGTAAACCCAGGTAATACTATAGTACATGTCCATCCTTTCATCTGGGAGTCAATGTCTTTCACAAATATTAATGTTACATAAATATTAACCAACTATGATAAGACTTAGAGATGGACATTCTTTTATATCCATGCACATTATTTTGAAGTATGGTGTCTGGGTGATATGGAGCAGATTTGTAGATGATGTAGAAAACCACAGAGGCTTCCTGATGGGTCATGTATTCTATTATTAGATGGAGAATAATTTCACGTTCATATGAACAGATTGTTATGAGGAAAAGTAAAAATGCACACAGGTTTGAAATTTCAACACAAGATTCAAAGTTACTAACTGCAGCCTTTTGCTTGAATCCTTGATATCATATACTCACTTCTATGGATTTAAAAGTAATCAATAAAATGTATTATATACTTACTGTATTTCAGTTGCACACCTAATCTCTGTATATATTAAATGATTTACCTGCTTCTCACAACAATCTTGTTTCATATTGTTCCTTTGATTTTAGAGGTAAGGAAGCTCTTTATAGAAACGTTACTAAAGCCACTAGTAATTAAAAATGTTGAAGTTCAAAGTCATGTCTGGTTGAGTCCCAGGGTCTCTTTCCCGGACAAAATTAGTTTAATAAATTGAGAATTAATACTTAACACAAACATAACAGGAATCGCAAAGCATATGCAATGAAATCTTGAGTTAAATCTGTCAAAAGCAAATTTTAATATGTGGACCAAGCTGTACCTTGGCAGAGAACTAGTGGAGGATATTGTCCCAGGATAAGTCCCCATTTCCATGTAGGAAAGAGCAATTCTATCTGTTAAAACATTTCCTTGACAGTTGCATTATTTTTTTTTTTTCATCAGTATCTTAGGACACATTTAACTATGAATTAAATGACATTATTAGCTTAAATCACATAAGTCTGAATAAAGGAGGCAATACCTGTGCATGTGGTAAGTCCAGTGGAAATACAAGAAGACAATTATACGCTTGATTTAAACAAGTCTTTTTTGCCTGTTGGCTTGCCCTTGGCTTGCACAGACCAAATACAATTTGGGTTGCCATCATGTTTTCAGGTCAAAGAAAAACGTCCCATTCCTTTTACAAACAAATGTAGATTTGATTCTCTTTCCTTCCCTATAAACATTCTCCACCTTTCCCTCTCTCCATCTTGTTTAGTCTCATCACTTGAAATGATATCTACATATTGTGATACTTTATTTAATGTATCCCAATATACCCTCTTTTACAAATATCAAGTGTGAATATTTTATTGTATTCTCAACCTCTCCATTTGCAGTGGAAAGGATCCAAACTATTGCTTCCCAAAATACAAAGAATTGCTGATATTGGGCTGAAGGCAATGAAAATATAGGAGATTTTTGTCATCGGTCTCTGTTCACCCAAATGCAAAAAGACAAAAAGACCTTTCTATCAACTTCCTTACCCTTTCCTTGACTGAAGAAGGGATGTAAATTCTTTACAATGCCTGCTTACTATAGCACCAGAGGAAGCTGTGAGCCAACCTCATTTACTTCATCCACATAACTCTTCCTTCCCAAAATCTTGGTCTTATTTTCCTTTGTCTTGCCACCTTTCTAGAGACAGGATATTGGGGTGTAGACAGCAGGCTGGGCAAATGGATGTGGTCTGTCAATCACAGAGATCCAAGACACATGTGCCCATGCCTTGTTCCTGGGATTGATCAGAAAATGCTATTTTCAGTTCTTCTGGCATGAAATCAAGCAGGGCTTTTGATGAGACAGCCTATATTTTACATTAGCCTGAGGATTGGGAGGTAGAAAAGACTGCAGCCTTTAACCACATGGACAGTGTACTATATTTTTCCCAGCGGCCCAATCTTACTCTGCAGAGTGTACTTTTTACTACCTTTAATTGACCCACACTAATCTGGAGAGGATATTTGTTTTCCTATCTCTATTAAATGTGAAACTTCACTAGCTTTTGCATGTGTCTTGACCAATTCTTCATTCAGGCCAACAAAAGATCAGTGGAAGAGCCTGGAAAGGATCCCGGGAAAGAGCCCAGCACCCTAGAACTCAGGGACAGGAATGTAGTAGGATATGACATCACTGCTGAGGAAGGTCAACTGTGTCTCTCGACAGAGATGATGGTTTATTTTGTAAAAGTAAACAATATGGATTATTAATGGAACCGAGTCTTGTGTTTGTTATTTGTTGATCTCTTTTGGTTTCTGCTCTTTTACTCCCTTGAGTAAACTGATTGGAGGAAGGACATTAAGAAGGTAATTTCATAGACTACCAGTTATCATAGAAAGCATTTTTTTTTTTTTTTTTACATTTTTCTGAGAAGTCTTGAGATTTCAGCTGTTGTGTTATATATTCGCTATGGAGATCCTGGAATATTTTGGTTGGTATTTACACTTTATTTTGACCAGGTCCACACCATTTTCCTCCATTATGTTTAATCATCATTAGTGTATTACATGTTGCCACCTGAGACAGAATTTATTGAGCAATCAGCAATGGTAGCCACCCATTTCATCTTCTTTACATCCTCTTGAGGTAGGCTGGAAGAAATAACGATAGTAGAAAGAAGATAAGGAAAACTGGAATTTTAAAGTTGTATTTTGCAGAAATACTGCAGCTTCAGGATGCAAACATTATTCAAACCTGTTTTAACATTTTTTCCCCTCTAATCTCACTATATACAAAAAGCCTGGCCAATTCCCTTTCACCTGCAAATCAGCCTTTTTACCTGTGAATAGACCAGCACTTTTCAAAGTAAACTGCGTTTCTTCCATAGACTACCACCCTGAAGGAACCAGCAATGTTAGTGGGCAGTATGCCTCCACTCCAAACACATGTAAATCCTTTGCATTCTGACATGGCCTGCCAGATGGGTGACCTGTCAGATGGCAGGAGTAGATATCCCAGATCATCCATCTTGCAGACACCCCAAGGCCCCTTAAATACGTGCAACTGCAGATCATGAGACATGGCCCCCACCCCGCCCCACCCCTGCTCTCTATTGGACCCACACTATTTTTGTGTGTATGCACTTTAAATTCAAATTTTTGTCTAATAAATCCCTTTATGCCTCTTACTGAGATATCCTGAAAGTTCTTTTCTGCAATGGGAGTCGATAAACTTGCAAATTCATTCCATGAGGAAGGTGTGAATAGCCCACCAGACCCTGTTCAGTGACACTCTCACTTAATTTTTCTTACAGAATATAACTTTATCTGATTTTAAACTTTTATTTCACCAATGATTTATTTATTGACCATTTTCCCTTTCATGGAATGAATGCATGATCCAAGAAAGTTACGCTATTTTTCCTTAAGAACAATGCCTGTGATGGAGTAACGTTCATTAGGTATTTTTAAGTGATGACTATTTAACTTAATAATCAGCCATCATGCGATTCATTTTAGTGTGTTCCCAAACCCAATGTTATAATATCCTTACCGATTTGGGGGTCCGGAAGTGTCTTTCCAGGGATTCTTTCCAGGCTCCTTGTGTCCTGAACAAATAATTGGATAAGACACGAGGTAGTAGAGATTTATTTTTACTAACGATGGGAGAAGAAATATGCCTTGCAGAGCGAAAGCTGTCTACTGAGAAAGACCGCAGTGGCTACGAGGCTCATGGAGGGTGTCTTTCGTTTCTCCTGTTCTTCAGCCTGAAGTAAGTCCGCAATGGCCAATCTTTCAGAGCTTTCAGTGTACAAACAGCCCGCTGCCTCACATGTGCCGTAGACGCACCAGCACTGATAGGCTGCCCTGTCAAACGCCCACTTGGTTTCGTGCCAGAAATAAATGGAGAATTGAAGATAGCGCTTTCTGATCGGTCCCAGCTGCAGGCTGTGGGGACTGTGTCCTGCACATGTGTTCTGAAGGGTCTCCACTTAGTCTCTTTGCCCTGCCACAAACTCCTATCTCAATATTACATTTTGTAAACTGAGTACAAATTCTGTCACAGTTCCACCCTATCACCATCTTTTGCATGAAATCCAGGAACATGCTTTTCTCACATTCTATAATTGTATGTAGATATCCAGCCCCTGCTACTTCGTTCATTCTATCAACTTAATATTTTTCTTATTTTTTATGCCACTGATATCTAAGTTTATACATTTCTTGAAAATATCTTACTAATTGATGATTTATCCAGAAAAAATGTTAAGTCTATTTTCATTAATAGACCAGAATCACATGGAGGAAATCATTGTTTACAGTTTGGCTTTCATCTTTTTGGGATGTGTTTGTTTGTGTGTTTGTTTGTTTTTCAAATCAAGGCTCCCTTTCGGCACTAGTGTCTGATTTTGTACAAGTCCATCATCTCAGGAAAACTTCCCTGACCCCAGAGCAATCCAATCTTTCCTCTGTCCCCTATTTTTTGATGAAATGAATAATAGCTTTGAACGGGGAATTAACTTTTCATTTAAACAGGTTATTTATCCCAGTGAGTGTGTAAACTTCATTAGAGGCAAGACGACTTCTTCTCATTTTAATTTCCCACTGTCCTAGGCACAGTGAGATATATACATAATGTAAGTAGATGTTTTGAAATACCTGTGAGATTGTTACAGAGAAAAATTGAAAAGTGTGAAAGAGTCTAGATACATGAGAAACACATCCAGCCAGCCCACATTTTTTATGTGTTTTTATAATGAACAATGCTTTAGACTCTGTGGGACACATTTATCTGAAAAAGAAGTGATAAAACTGTTTTCATATCCCTTTGAATACATGTTTAATCAAGATAATCTTTAAAAATGGAAGTGAAATAAAACACATCTTTTTAAAGTTTCATAAATTGAATAATCAGATCAACTCCAAATGAAGAATTAGACCAAAACCTCTGAATAGCTACTTCAGTACAACTTGTGTTGCAGACATTGATTTTGTTAATTTCCTCTTTTAGTGAAGATCTGGTTGGTTTATTGTTGTTGTCTTTTTATTTTATTATTCTATTATTGGCTAAATCATCAGAGAAAATCCATGAGTTCATAAGAGAACTAGAGATTTATTCAATTTAATCAAAGCCTTAATAACTTGGGAATTTAGAAGGATATACGCACACTATATATAGGTATAGATATCAATGCAGATATAGATACGGATTTAGATAGATATATTAATACAGAAGCCTGGAGAGACCAGGGGTCCCAGTCTTCTCTATCTACAGATTCTCCTTCCAGGAACTCAACTAACTGGACATATTAGTAAAAATAATTCTTTAGTGCTGTCATTATTTTTCTTGTCATTATTCCCTAACAAGCCAGTATAATAACTATTTACATAACATTTACATTGTATTATGTATTATAAGTGATCTAGAGATGATTCAAACTATATGGGAGGGTGTGTGTACATTACATACAAGTATTACATCTCAGCTGAAGATTTTGATATCTGAAGGAGATTTTGGAACCAGTCCTCTTTGTGTATCGAGGGACAATTTCATAGATGACAGCAGGACTGCTCTCTCTGGAAAGGGACAGACAGTGTAAACAACATGTAGGAAATCTAGAAGACCTCTCTTCTCATGAAAGTGCCTGTATTCACCTGGACGGCATCTCGCTATGATTCTTAGTTGTCTAACAGGAGAGCTAGACTACCCGGGTGACTAGGTAGCGAGCCAGGCCTACACCAATATTCAGTGCATGAGTATGTTCATCTGTACGAATCGCCCTGATTTCTGAGACACACAAATAGAAAACTGATTTTGACGGAATAGACTACTGTTGCCTGACTTCTTGGCAAACTCATACACTTGCTATTCATTTTCATATCACTTCCGTCAAAGCTAGAGAAAGAACCTTTTTTTTTTTTCTTCCCTTTGACTCTTGGCATGACTGCTGGCGACAACCCAGCGCTGAAGTACTTGAGTAAATAGAGAATAGGAGATTTCTTAAACAAGTGAATTATTTAAATCTGCATAAGCAATGAGACCTGTTAGGCAAAACTTCTGCACATAAGGCCTCCAGGCTCCTAGGAAGATATTTGATATGTAATTTCCTAAACTGCTTACTGTAGTTTTTGCATCTTATTGTTTATTTTGCTTGAAATTGTATTGTCAGTAGGAAGGTTCCCAGAGAGAGCTTTGATTGAAATATGCTTGGATGAGCATTAGGCTTTATTTTTTTGTGCATATAATAATATTAAATCTTCGAGTTATTGCGAGTTGGATATTTGCCAAGATTTGAATCAAAATGGTTTCTTTTCTTTTTGTGTTTTCATTGTTTTATTTCTTTAAATAAAGCACATTTTTCCCTAGTTAATAAAAATGATGTAAAAGTAAATGAAATGTACTTAATTAGTAAAAAATAAGCATTCTAATACCAAGCCTGCCCTACATCTGAGCTGAGAGAGAGTCTCTTAACTTTCTTTGTTTTCCAGCCTCATTCATTTCTGAGTTATCTTTTTAGGTGCACAGCTACTATTTTGAAGTCTACTCACTTTGGTTCCAAGAACAAGGTATATTCACCCTGAATATTCAAGTCATAGGTTATGAGGACCCATTGGTGGTGGATCCAGAGTCGTCTGCCTCTCTAGTGAAACCACAATATACATCATCTTGCTCTTTCCATCATAGTGTACAGAAAAGCTTTGCCCACATGGAATCAGATTTTAAATACAACCAGGTAATCTGTTGCAAAAATTAATGAAGCATAAGTTCAGATACCTGGTAAAGATCTCCCAGCACACACGTATGCGCGCGTGCACACACACACACACACACACACACACACATGCACACACACTCAAAACTACAAAATATGCCTTTAAAATGTAAGAATTTGGGAAAAAAACTAAAATATTACAAACATCCTGAATTTTCCTATGCCTTAATGTTTTCTTTGGTCTTGATTTGTTTTTATTTTCTCCTATTGTCTTACACTTTTTCATTTGTTTTCCTTCCTTTCTCTTTGCCTCTTCACCTCTCACTGCTCCTCTGTCTCTCCATCTCTGTTTCTCTATGTTTTTCTCTCTATCTTCTTATTTCCTATCTAGGGAAATTTTCCTATGTTACACTTGAAGAAAGGTTCCATCCAGTCTTGTTCCTTCTTCTACCAAGTTTCTCAATTGACAATATTTGAATTACACAAATCATGTCTTTTGTGGCCTACAAAAGACTAATATGATAAAATACAGTTGCTAGTAAGATTATGATCCTAATGTTTTTAAGTGGACTGAAAATTTAATGTCTAGTTTGGCAGGTTTGCAAGGAAAATTCAAGAAGGTAGAGAGAAGAATCCTTGAGGTTTTGCAGGAGATATAATTTAATGTCCAGCTCAACACCACAACTTCAGCTTCTCTATTCCATGGTAATTTATTTCTGTATATGAGCCCTATTACTTGATAATCTAAAACTCATTTAGTTGGTCTAGATTTTGTCATTTGTCTTGGTCTTGACCTCACCCACCATCACAATGAAATATGTATTCTATGGGAGAAAGGACAGACACCAAAATCTGTTTGGATTATAACTAGGCTACATTTTGAAACCTGGGGAAAACTCATTAAATATTTTTAAAATTATTGAGCCATTAGTTCATTAATATCTTAATTATGAAAATTTGTACTATGTGCACAGTATAGGAACAAATACACTCTGCCAAAGTGCCCTGTAGCCAGATAATTGGGGTGGGAGTTTCTGGAGATCGAACTCAGAGCCTTGCGCTTGCTAGGCTAGTGCTCTCCCACTGAGCTAAATCCTCAACTCCTGTAGCCAAATATTTTTTAAATAGAAGGAAAGCTCCCAACTTTTTGTTCTTTTTCCATTTTTGACTATGCAATGGCCTCTTTGTCTTTCCACAAGAAAGAGGGAAAAACTAATAATGATGTTCATTTTCCACAGACCCTCACCACCACCTCCCCTTTATATAAGAGTAGTTCTGCTTTCTAAGAGACTTAAGGATACTTAAATACAAACCTGCTTCTGCTCTGTAAGAACTGGGGAATTTAAGCATCATTTCAAGGTAAGTATACATTCAATTGGCTGTTGGCATGAAAATACTAATTTGAATGCTGTGTTCATTAGCTTTGGGTTGGGTGATTCTTGACAAGGCTCCTTTCCATCACTAGTAATCGAACGCTGGCTGCTGTAGTAAAAACAAACCTAACCGTAAATCTGACGACAAACCAGGAAGGAATTAAGTGCTTGAAAATAATGATGTATCTTAGAAAAATTGTCTTACATTGAGGGGCAGGTATGTCTCTTGGGATTAGGAGTAGGCGGCAACTTTTATTGTATTCTTCTTTCACTGTGAGCTTTACAACCGCTCAATTGAGCTGTTCCAATGTCCTCATCTCCGTCATTACTTTGAGCCAAAGATTTATTGTTCCCTATTTTGAAGGGTGTTGCTTGTATGCAATTATGTTGGCTTAATTGTAGTTCATTCTTCCTCATATATTGTTGAGTGACCTCGTGCTCAGTTTATTGTGGACTGTGGCTGTCAGGCCTAATCCCTGGGAAGATGTAAGTACATTAGAATTCATTACAAGAAGAAAGAAAACATAAATTGGGGTGGAAAAAAGCTCGCAAATAGGGAGGTAGCTTAACCTGCTCTTACTGCCTTTAGAGACTATAAAAACAAAAGCCTCAGTTAAACTGGCTGCCCATGCAGGCCTAGTCCAGAAAGCAACCTTGTAGTCACCAGCGCAACGTTCTATCATGGAGCATGCTGGCATTAAACTGGGCTGCCTCTAAGAATAGTAACTCATTGTCTCTCTGCAGACTTCCCTCCTTTTCTGATGAGCTCTTTTTTATAACGTCTCTATCCCGCCTCCTGTAACTCAAAATTGCCCCCACTGAAAGCTTTTATTCTAGACCCCTTTTTCATGACACCAAACCTGATTTCAAAAAAAGCATGAGAATCTAACTTGGAGGTGATCACAGGCACATTCCATGTAGGCTGACTCTGTGCAAAATCAGCAGCTAGATCAGTTTTTAACCTCAGAAACAAGTTGCTAACAGCAAGGGGCCTCGTTAAAATATAGATTTCTGGGCCCCCGCCCAGGTTTCTCATTTTGCGATAATGAGGTGGGGCCCGAGTTCGTTGTCTACTGAGTTCAGGCCGTGCTGCTGTCACCATTCTGGGGAGCAGACTCTTTTGAGGACCAGCTAGCTAACGATCTGGTCTTCTTCAAATGCCAGCCTAGTCCACACGCCTAGAAATATCTGTTTCCCCAGGATAAGTGACAGGGGAGAAGATCGTTATAGAAAAAGAATGAATGTATTGGGATGCGATTCAGGGACAAAAGAGGATAAAAGATGTTGCCGGAGCAGAGCAGATAGGGCAGTAGTCCTCCCGCAGAGTGTTATAATTCAGGAAGGGACCTGGGTATCTTGGGACATCATTTTGTGTCTCGTTTTATGTGGTCATACTAATTAACTACAAATGCTTGTTGAATAAATACGAAATAATGTTTTGGACTTCTGGCCATTAGATAAAACTACATTTTTTTCATGAATATGATTATTCCTACTGACAATCACTTGGAGAAAGGCCTACTCCAATTTTCAAGGTTAAACTTCCTTCATCTAGTGTACGTGAACGTGCCGCTTCTGTGTGTACATGAGTTGAGGCTTCACTGGCTCCTTGGCATTCCACAAGTCTCACTGTATCTTTCTCTCTTCAGATGCAAGTATTGGAACTACCATCGTTGCAAGAATAGTCAATCTATATCGGGCAACTGAATTTGTTGTGATTGCTGTTTGGAAGATGAGGACTTAAAGCATGATGCTCTGAATTCAGAGGAGAGAGAAGTCCTTGATCCTCCCAACTCGTCTTTCCTGACAAATGTAGAAATCCCAGTGTATCTGATAGCTCCCATTGCTGGGTATCAATAAAGCCTGCTTTAGTAATTGCTATGTGGAAAGTATTTAATACATAGCTGGATAATACATAATGAGTGGAATCATTCATCCCAAAGGTTTGATTCAAAGGAAATCATCTGGCATTTTTCGACTGCCGGGGCTTAAAGCTGGTTCAGTCACATGTCAGTGGGATGAAGGCCTTAAAAGCAAGTTTTGATATGCAGTGGTTCCTGGGGGTATATTCTAGGTGAGAGTTGAGGGAAAAGGCAGGGACACAAAAGGCACTGTTTTCCAACTCCTGAGTTTGCCCTCAGGCTTATTCCTCTAGTGGTCTCTCCTGTCCTCACATTGCTCTGGTCTCTGCCTCTTCTGACTTAAGCCTGAGACTGCTAGTAACCACTGTGGCTCCTGTCAATGGTTACAGAGAATAGAGTAATTTGAAAATGGATTAAATGCTGAGTAGAAATTATGTGTGTTGCATTTTATAGTACAGTTCTTGATCCATAAGTAGGCACTTGATAAACTCTTGATTCATTTGAATAAAATCACTCTCCTCCTCGGATTTTACCAATCCAGTTTTATCCTGGCTTTGCATTTGTGAATACATGATTTCTAATCTCTGCTGTGACACTTCCT
>PVJO010001898.1:0-28249 GCA_004026905.1 Hystrix cristata
ACTTTCTAAAATTCCAACTCATAATTATTCACTGCAAATGCATAGAGATAAAATGATTTTTCTAAATTAAGTGTGTATCTTGCAGCTTTGCTAAATTTACCTATAGCTCTTTTGAGATATTGTAATTGCTGTTGTCACCCACAGAACTCTCTTAACTTCAACTTTCCCTGTGGGCCTGCAGCTCGGATTTATTCTCTCCTAAAGTGCCACTAACAATGTAGAAGTGTTTCTTTTTCCCCGCACCCTCATCAGCACTTGTTATTAATTGATTTCTTAATAATAGCTATTCTTTCTGGAGTAAGAGTGAATATCAGTGTGTGGTTTTAATTTCCTTTTCTTCTAATGGTCAACATGTTCACCTTTCTTTTTTTTATGTGTTTATTAGCCATTCGTACTTCTGAGAAGTGTCTGTTCATTTCAGTTGCCCATTTTTTGATTGGGTCTTTTATTTTTGGGGGTTAATAATTCTTTGATTTCTTTATATATTGTAGATATTAGTCCACTGTCTGAGGAATAGCTGGCTGCCATGACTCACACGGCTGAGCTGAACAGGGCAGAGGAGCGGTGGGGGAGAGGGATGCTGGTGAAAGAAGAGATTCACACAGGATAGCTGGGACCAGTTGGAGTCATCGGCCTGATGAGCAGAATGGCTGCCCCTGCAAAGCACAATCTTTATTTATAGGCTTCGGCAGAACACAGTGTTAAAGGAATGTGCTAAGTTATTTGCAACAAAGGAAGAGATTCACAAAGTGATTTGAAGGTCAAAGGGAGCTTGTGGTGATATCAAGAACTAGCAGTACAGGGAGGTGGGTACAGAATAACCTCTTGACCTGGGGCCCTGCCTGCCAAGCCTGTTATTCTGCAAACCAGATACGAACAAGCTTTCTTGCCTCAGGACCTTGTCAAACTAAGCCTACAGGCAAGTAGCCATGGACCATGTCCCTAAATGTTCCCTATCTAACAGTAGAAGGTGAGCTGAGGAAGTGGGTGTGTGTGCGATACAGTGCCGTGGTCTTTCTGTGATGGTCTCTCAGTGGGCGCAGAGCTGTTGGCTCCTGCTGGGTGGCAATTTCTTTTCTTCTTCTATAGGTTGTCTCTTCACTCTTTTGGTTGTTTCTTTTGCTGTGAAAAAGCTTTTTGACTTGATGGGAATGTAAACTGGTATAACTGTTATTGAAATAGGTATGGAGAGTCCTCAGAATAAGAAACCTAGAAATTCCATTTAACTCAGGTGTTCTCCTTTTAGGTGTCTTCCCTAAAAAGTTAAAGACATCATATTACATGTCTAGCCATGTTTATAGCAGCACAATTGCTGGTAGCTGAATCCTACAAAAGCCTATGTGTCCACTGACAAATGAATGGAAAAAGAAAATGTAGCATTTACACACAATGGAGTACTATTTTGCCATAAAGTGATAAACTTGAATCATTTGTAGGAAAATGAATAAACCTTGAGACCATGATGTTAGGAGAAATAAATCAGACACATCGGCTTAAATATTGCATGATTTCTTTTCTAGGATTTGTTCTTTTATATAATGAGCAATATATATATATATATATATATAATTTTTTTTTTTTTTTTTTGTGGTGCCGGGGATTGAACTCAGGCCCTTGTGCTTGCAAGACAAGCACTCTAATCACTGAGCTAAATCCCCAGCCCCCGCAAAATATAGATAATAGGAAATGGGGAGATTGATCTTTTACAGAAGGAAAAGGGGCCAAAAGATGGAGGGAGTGGGGAGAGAGATGAGAGAGATGAAAAAGATTAAGATGTATTATGTATGTGTACAAAATCCCCCTGATGAATGTAATCATTATGTGTTGCAAAAATATATTAATAAAAAAACTGAAAAAAAAATGTTAGCTTCCTGTGCAGTGGTAGATTTGTAATGCTTGTTACTCCTTTTTTGTTGGGCGGTCTTTTTGAAGCTTCTTACTCTACTCTTTTGTTTCTTGTTTTCTATAAATTATTACTTCCCTGGACCCAGCTTCATTTTGAAAGCATTCCTTGCATAAAATCCAGAGTCCAGTTTTACATTTTCAGAGAAATAGTTATTCCTATCTTATGTGAGCTTCCAGATCTCTTCCTGGGTGAAAGACACTCATATCTATTTCAAGTGGGTTTTTTTTGTTTGTTTGTTTTGTTTTGTTTTGTTTTGTTTAATCATCCCCTTTTATTTCAAGTTCTAAGTTTTGAATGGTAGTATCAAGTGGATGCCTGTCATTATTGCCTCTGAATATGTCTACATCCGTCTATCCTGATCTTTGTAACTTTGTAAAAACTTCACTCAAACTGTTATTTTGTGTATAAGTAAGACATTTCTAATCTTATTTACTTTTACAAATACATAAGATTTTCTAATTACAATGTGGTAGAAAGAACTCTGACTTATGAAGCAGGAGACTGAATTCTAGTCTAAATGTGACCAGCATGTTTTTAATTGAAGATTTGTATTTTTATGCTTCTGGTGATAAGTTGTATCTTCTTTAGGTTTAAAAATACATTTAATTTTTTTTTTCTCTGAATCAGATTAGTATATGCCGTTTAAACTTTATTTTTAGGAAATTATCCTTGATTACTAATTTCTTTATATTTTTAGAGAATAGAAAAAACTCAATCTACTTTTAACTGAAAAACAAAAATATTCATAGATTTGAGCAATTCTGGTTATTGCTAGTTTTTTCACTTGAAAGTTAACAGTATGCTTAAAATTACTTCAGATTTTTATCTGCTCACAAAAGAATGGTGGACTTTCATTAGGGTTACCTGTATTGTTAAAAAATATTACTTGAATATTATAATAGTTTTATTGAGAAAGATGGATCTCTGGAGAAAGAAGCATTTTAGAGACATTTCTCATAAACTTTTTTATCTTTCATATTTCCCTTCTGCTCATTATATTTTTGCCTCTTTTTACTTTCTTCATTGAAAAAAATAATAGATAAGACTTAATTTTGTAGCAGTTTTTGATTTCCAGAAAAGTAGAGTTCCCACATGCCCCTTTGTTCCACCTCTTACCTCCCACTTATAATAACATCTTGCCTTAATGGAGTATATTTTTTTATGATTGAAACACCGATATCGATACATCACCATTAACAAAAGTTTATAGTTGTTTTTAGAGTTCACTCTGAGTTTTGCATTCTCTGGGTTTTGACAAATGGCTAATTACATCTATCTACCGTGACAGTATATGGAATAACTTTCATGGCCCTACTCTGGCCACCTCTGGCCACTACTCCTGCTTTTATTGTCTCCATAGTTTCGCCTGTTTAGGGTTGGAATCATATAGTATCTAAACTTTTCAGATGGGCCTCTTTCATTTAGAAATATTCATTCAAATTCCTTTGTGAGCTTTCATGGCTTAATGGTTCTTTCTTGTAAGAATGAATAATATTCTGCTGTATGGATGCACCACAGTTTTTGTTTTGTTTTTTGTTTTATTTCCCTGTGTTTTGAAGTATGTCTTAGCTGCTCGTAACTATGAATGAGACTACATAAATATCCCCTTTGTCTTCATGACATATAATTCATAGTTCCTTCAGAATGGTCACTTACCCCTGGTGACTAAGACCTGTACTCTATTTTGTGACAGCTCTTGTGTCAAAGGGAGCATGTCACCATTCAAGGTAACTACCTATTACATTTTCTCCTTGATTACCCACTGGGTCCTACAGAGGCTTTATGTTAAATGTCTACACTGTAGATACAACCTATAATAGATGCTATCAAAAACCAATCAAAACCTGTATGTTCAGTATCTTGTTTTTGAAGTACATAGAAAAACAGTTTGTTGGTTTAAAGCTCTGCTGTACAGAGAAATGTATATATGATGTGATTATTTAAATGTGGTGCTAGACTCAGGAGGAAGACGTAACCACAGGGAAGAAGAGGCAGTTGAACCAGAAGACATTTGTGCCAGTGGTCAACTTTAGCAGAGGCCTGACCTTGTCTGAATTTGCCAAAGAATAAAAACAGACAAAAGCCTCATTGAAAAGAAATTCAAAAGGTCATAGAAAGGACCATATTTAAGCTCTCAGTTTTGATATCCACTTGCTAACACCATATTAAATTTCTCCGTTAATTTCTGTGTGCATTAATCTGGAATTCCACACTGTTTTCTTGTTTTCTGAAAAATTAGCTAATTAACTCTTACTGAAGGATGAGGAAGCAAACACTGCTGGTGTCAGTAATTCACTAAGACTATTAAGGTGACAGGAGATACAGGGAGGGGGAAGGGAGATAGGGAAGGGGAAGGAAAGGGGAAGTAAGATGTGCTATGTACACGTACCAACTCCGCACAAGGGATGTAAACGTTATGTACTTGAAACATAATGTACTAATAAAAAAGAGAGAAAGGATGATGTAAATCAGAAGGAAAGGAGATAAAGTTAGTGTATTGCTGCAAAGACGATGCATTTCTTTCATAACATACCGCTTCTTTTTGTAAAATATATCTCAACGTTCCAGTTAATTCTGTGTAAAATGTTTCAATATGTTTTCTTCAAAGTATATTGCTTTCTATTTTTCCTCCTACCCTCCAAGACCTGCTTGTGCCAGATGGTTCCATTCTACACAAATCCAACTTGACCTCAGTATTTACATACCTGGTAAGTGGAGCCGATACCAAAATCTTTCATAAAGAAGTTAAAGAATTTTAGAAGAGGAAGAAGAGATGAGCAGGCTTCTGCTGAGCCTGCCAGAGAAGGTGTAAAGTGGGTGATGATGATTGCCAGCCATCCTGGATCTCTTACTGTAGCCCCGCTCCGGGATCGGTGTTCTGCCTTAGTTCGTATTTACTGTCTAAGATGACTATATGCGCAGCTGAGGCAAAGAGAGATCAGGAAGTAGCGGCTGGGCAGCGAGTTGTGGCTGGAACAGAACAAGTCGACTATGAGGCAGTGCCAGGGCGTCGGTGCAGGCAGGACTGACAGCGCGGAGAAGGGTGCAGACTGCGCGAAGGCCGCAGGTGCCGCCTCAGGGACCCCCACGAATCACGTACAACAAGGCCTGTGTTAGAGTGAGCTTACTTCAGGGGGGCTGTGAAAGCGGCTCCCTGTTGGACGATTTTAGGACTGCAGAATGTGTCATCTTCGCTCCATCACTCCACGATCTGCTTCTCTTATGATGAGCACAGTGTCCACATATCAGGCTAAAAGGATTCGGTGGTGCTGTGTCTACTTTCCTTTTTGGCCATATTTCAATTTCATCATTTATTTCAATTGATAAGGTCCCTCTGACCCGAGGGCTAGTATACGACCCCCGGTCATATTAATTTGACATAATGTAGACCCTCTTAATTCTTCCAGACTCCGGCCTGAACACCCATTTAGTAATTTCAGCTACAATCGCAGAGCTAAAGTAGGCTTACATGACAAACCATTCGGCAATTGCAGGCACTCTCTCTGAACAGCCTGAAAGAAGTTCACGAAAAAAGCTAGTCACTAAAGGCAGCTATAATAGACTTCCAGAGAAGCCTGGGAAGGGGTCACGTAGCATTCTTCCAGTACAAGTTAGGAGGGGACACCACTTGTCCTCTGTACGCTTCTAAAAAAAAAAAAATTCTCGTTAATTTTATTTTATCAACAATGGATAGAGTTTAATAGAAAAATTCTGACATATTGTCAGCATGCTTTATTTATTTATTCTTTTACATATGTATGATTCCATGGTTCATGTTGCTTCTAAGTCCTGTCTCTTTAAGATGACTTGTGTCCTTAACTGAGCTGGGAAATGCAACCTTATTTTGTGGGAAGTGTTTGGAACTAAGACATTCTAGAGCAATTTCAAGTGATAATGTTAAATGAGGTGCAAATTACAGGGAAATGCAGTTTGAAAATGTTGCCTAATGAATAAGAAAAAATATCTGAAGCATCAGTAAGAGATAAAAATTCGATGAAGAAATTTGGAAAAATGTTGAATGTGTCATCAAACCAAATATGAACCAAGTCCTATTCATAGGAAGTCACTGGTTTGGAGACAGCAATCAGTAGTGTTCCCGTAAGTCTTAAGGTAGAATGGATGGAATCTTGTTAGTTGATCTTTCAATTTTGGCTACTATTTGGGAGAGAAATGACAGACAGCGCAGAGGGAAAGACCAAGATATATACTTTTTAGTCCCTCTCTTCTACTAAGCCCAAGCAGAAACCAGTAAGGAGGAGAAAAGATAAGTCACACGCACACACACACACACACACACACACACACAAATATGAAAACAACAAACCCAATGAAACCATAAAGAAGTGAATTAGGAGTTTTATACTTTTATTTAAAGTGATAATCTCAAATAATTCAATATACTGATTTTGAGGATTTAGTTATTAAAATTCTATTTTATAACCTTTCTACTTTCAAGTCATCTGATAAAAACTTGCCACGTTGCTTTTGGTCCATTTAATTGTGCCCATATTTATCAGGAAATTGAGGAAATAGTGTTCCTTTGAAAATTTGTTTTAGAGCAAAAGAACTAAATCTCCACCAATTCAATACATTTTAGTTTTTATTTTTTGTTCAAGTCAAATAGAAGAGTTATAAAGGAATCCCAGCAATGGTCATATTGAAAGAGCCGCCACATAGATATCCATAAAAGTCAAAGAAGTTGACCTGCCTGGAAGAGGTTAGCAACTCCCTGTAAGTATCTTTCCCGTTTGTCACTCAGTAACTGAAGTGTTGATTCTGAGAGTGAGTTTTCAGGCTCCGCCCTGTTAGACACGTTTGTATTTATTATCTGTTTCGTCTGGTGATTATTTGGCACAATTGAGGTTCTTTCTCTAACAGCTGGATTTTAGAATTACAGAGCCTTAGGGTTAGAAGGCAGGCATTCTGAGAACCACTGAGCACTATGCATCAATTCATTAACCGGGTTATTTTTATAAGATGTGGGACTCACTACCATCCAGCCTCTGCTAGAATGCCTGCAGGGTCAGGGACTCACAACTCCACTGATGCTGGAGGCAGATAGCTCTTAGGAGTCCTGTTCAGAACCAAAATTAGCCTTTTAAGGGTCATTGTGAGGATTTATAGGTGGCCAGGTTAGCCTGCTTGTTAAATTTTTAGTAGATCAATGTTAAATGGAAAGTGAGAGTAGAGTGGTAGCCCTGGCCTCTGTACCACTGCCATAATTTCTATGGTGTGGAAAACTAGATTCAATAGTGAGCTGGATTCAGAATCTGGATCTGCTTCATTCTGTCTTTCTTGTCACAACTTCTTCTTTGACACAGACTCTAAATTCAAAAGGGAAATACATGTATACACATATAAACATGCCCATGCTCACACACACGCACAATTGCCCCCACAGACTTAGGAATCTTTTGCTTATAACTCCAGTACCATCCCCCAAGGATGTGGCTGAACCCCACAGAGAACTCTTTTGCCTGTGAGTAGCATCCACCCTTCTTCTGATGTCTTGCCATGTGTATATTCCTGGGAAGAGGAAATAAAAGCTATTCTTTTAAATTTGGGAGAAATATAAGCTTTTGCTAACTCTTAAAAATTAATTTTCCTGCTTTGGGTAGATGGTTGTTCAATTTCAAAACAAAGCATTCTCTGAGACAGAGGGAGAAACTGTCCGTGGTGCTGTTGGATCTGTGGCTGTGCTTGTACTCATCTGCCAGGTGGTGGTCCCTCATCTCTTCTTTGGGAATTTCACACCAGATAATAGATGTATAAGTAAAGACAATTACTTCACGAGGAACTAAGTAGAAATGTATCTGGTTCTGGCCCAAGTTCTTTTTGTCATGCTCAAGTAATGCATTTGAATTGGTTGTCTCACAGTTGAACTTTATTAGGTAATTTAAAAATTTCGTTACCAATGAACATTACAAAACGATAAGGGCTTTGTTGGATCCTGTCCTATTATAATATTCAAACAGAAGTCCCATTTGACTTTTCAGTTTGGTCTGTGTAACTTAAGTAAAATAATTTTCATGTTGTTCTGTAGAACAATCCAATTTGAATGAATAATGAATAGTTATCCTTGGAAAATACAAAGAGGACACAATGTCTTCAGTATTAATTTCAGGGACTCAATATCCGTACCTTAAATCTGGATCATTTTAGTATTTTGCCCTTGACAAGGCATATTAAATTTAATAAAACCAAAATTACCTTTGAATTCTAGAGCCTTTTGTGAGCTTACTAATTACTAAAATGGTCTACCTGAGACTTAGGAATATAAAAGCTGAGAATATGGAAGAACATAACTTTGAAGTCATAAAAGCATGTACCACAGTGGAGTGCTTTCGGGAAGTTATATTTTCTTGGGGCTTTAGGGAAACTGTCATTTTCTTCAGCCTCTCAGTCTCTGGATCACCTCTCTCATTCGGTAGCATCTCTGCTGTATAAATTGTGTTGGGAAGCACAGCCCATTTCCCCTAAAGAAACTGAGAAACACAGACCGTCGATATGTTGGGCAGAGGATAGGTTCCAATAAGGAAGTTCAATCTGGAGCTTGTTAAATAAAAAAACAGAGAGAAGAGTGGAAGGAAAGACCAGCTTCTGAGTGGAGCAGTGTGGATGCCAGCAGCAAAAGCATCCTGTGGGGGTGGGATGGGCCAGTCCACATCTGGGGCCCACAGGTGGTGCTGGGCCTATCATGCTTTTGGATGTGGTTCTAGCTGCCAAAGAGAGTAATGCTGATCTCCTAGAACTGAATCCTTTCCCTGAGAGTGGGTTGATACAGTCTGCTAACCAATACAATGTCTCTGAATCAAGCAGTGATCAGATGAGGTACACATTGAGTGTGGCAGCTCTCTTTGTTGGACATATGTTTAAAAGAGGGACCCATGTGAGCAGAAGCTATCATCCCTTGAGGCTCGCAAAATAAGTATCTAGGTCCCAAACCTGATTGGAATGGCATACCAGTGCCCTCCATAGAGAATGTCTGAACTACTAGTGGCTACTAGTAGTCCATTTTGTGCTGATGTGACAAAATACCTGATACGTGGAGATATCTATATATCTATATATCTATATATATATATATATATATATCTCATGAACCAAAACCCTCCATCACTTTATATATATATAATCATATATATATATAATCATATATATATATGATTATATATATATATTTTATATATATATATATATATATATATATATGATTCTGGTGGCTGGAGGGTCCATGCAGCATGGCAGCAGCATCCTGCCAAAGGCTCCCTGGCTGTGTCACAACATGGTGGAGAAGCAGAAAGAGAACCAGCCCTTGTATTATATACAGAATAAGAGGCTAAAAAGTCCATCATGACCATCTGCATGCTGGAAAGCCAGAGCATCTGGGAACTGCTCAGTCCAAGAACCAGGAAACCACAAAAAAAGTGGGACCAAAGATGCAGTCCTCACCTGAGGCTGGAGGCCTGGAAGCTCCTGGGAGATTTGCTGGTGTGCATCCACACTGAAAGGCTGAATGAACTCAAATCCGATGTCCACAGGCAATGGCTGTACCAAGATACTCCCATGCTATAAGAATACAGCTTGCAAGGGTAGCCCGACTTCCTCCTTCTTTCCAACTTTGTTCCATCCAGGCTGCAGACCTACTGGATGGTGCACTCACAATCATGGCAGGTCTTACTCCTCCATTTGCTGGTCTTCATGCAATCATTTCTGGAAGCCTCCCGCAGACACCCTCAGAACTGATTTTACTAATCTGTTGGAATCTCTCAACCCAGGCAAATTGATTGTGAAGATTAACCATCACAGGTGGTAAGGCTTGTCTAGACTTGGGACAATTCTGAATGGGCAAACCAGTTCAGGGCTCTCCATAGGACTGCCTGAAGCTTTTGCTAAAACTGAATCAGTTAAATTTTTCTGTCTGCCCAAGTCTGTCTCCTTCACTTCTTCAAAATTACCCCTCAAACTACTACCCAACGAAACACTTCTTCTGCATTGGAGTTTGTTTCCTGGATAATACAATCCAAGTCACATTAAAACAAGTCCTGGCACTGTACTCTTTCTAGGCTGTCAGAATTTCTGAGTGATTGTCATGTGTAATGAAACTTCTCCTTGGTGGCCAGATGCTAAATCTCTGCCTTACCAATACTGTAGATTTGCCTTATGTAACCTGCTATCACTCTACAACTTAAATGCAAGATATGTTTGAACTGTTGAAACATTTTAAACTTTTATCTGAACATTTCAAGAGGATGGGTGGGCTTACTTGTTTCCAGGGAGCCTAAAACCTAAGTGACTAGTATATATATTCAATGCTTTCTTGGCTAATCCTACTATAGTGCTACAATTAAATCATCTTTTAAATGAGAGTGTCCAATGACCATTTCTCTAGCACAGCATGGTGACAAGACATACACTCGGTTAAAGCCGTTGTATTACATTCTCAAAAACCACCAAAAAGAAGAGCCATCCCTTCACTAATGGGACAAGGACAAATACCCATAAGCAAAAACTCTTCCTCTTTCACAAATATTTTAGTCAGGGCAGTGAAAATATAACATCTTATTTCAAGTAGTAATTGTCCCTCTCTTCTTTATGAGAAGCTACAGGGATAAAAAGTGTATTTTTTCCAAATATTTTGAGTCTTTTTCTCTCCATAAAGCCTCTACTCATTTGTAAAGAATAGCTGCAAATCTAAAGCCATACATTATAATAATCAGATTAAATCAAGAGACCTTGAAATATTGACTTCATTTTAATATTTACTCCTCATTTTATTCTTGAAGGGAAACATTATATAATCAGTGTGGAAAGTCAAAAGCAAAATCTCCCTCTCTCACCAGTCCCTTTAACTAAATGTAGCTACTGTTGATATTTTTTGGTGATACTTTCTATGGAACAAAAGCATGCACATACATGACATGGGCTCGCCTGTGCGCATACACACACACACACACACACACGTGTGCAAATGATTTCTGTTGTCAGCTGCCCCTGGGGTTCGGGTGCCCTCTTCTCATAGCCCATGAAAGGGGACTTTGAAGAACCCTCTTTGGCTCTGAGTTTTCTTGGAATTAATTTACTGGAATCTCAGTGTAAGATGCTGCCTTGAGCACCGGTAAGATCCCTGAGTAGTTTCTTTCTACCTCTCATTCTGTTTGTTTTTGCAGTATGCGACCTCAGTCATGAGGAACAAAGCTGTCGCCTGCAGATAAAATGTCACATAAACAAGTTGACAAGGGTAGGAAACATATGGTGAAGTTGGTGCAAGTTGCTAAATGTAAATGCCTTTTGAAATCATCTTTTTAATTACTGCACACTTGGCTGTAATAATGTGAAATGAAACTATCTAATTATTCTATGAAAAGTCATCCTAAGAAAAAGCAAAAAAAAAAAAGCAACTACTTTATCAGAGAGATATATGAATATACATATCTGTACATTGGATGGAAGTGAGGGATGGCGATTCAAAGTTCTTAGATGATTCAAACAAAACTGAAAACTCATGGTTGACTAAAATTCACACCTTTCAATTATTTTATTAAAACAATAAGCACTAGAGATAAAACCGGAAAGATAAGAAAAATTATGTCCAAACACAAGGTATAATTTCTTCCTGTTGATATAGAGTTTCTCTTACATTCTTCTTTAATGCTCATTTAGCCCTTTATTTATTCAGACATTTCTTGAGAACCAGTTTTGTGCTAGGTGTGTTTTAGATGCCAGACTCGCAGGGGGAAGAGAGGACACAAGGTTCTTGCTTTGTACTGTGAAGGATACAGACTTTTAAACCTACATCTTCAATTGGTTTAAGTATTGTGGATTTTACTTTTCTTAAATCATTAACATTTAAGGTACTGTGTCATGGGCATGATTTGTTTTTTCACTTTTTCTAACATCATCCTTCTTATACCTGCTTAAGTACTTCTAAGTCTAGATCAGCAGAAAAGAGTTTAAAAGACCGAGGGAAATGTAATACTCCAATACGCTGACTTTCTTTGGTAAGAAGCATAGTTAACTGAATTCAAATCCAGCTGTTGAATCTTGGACACAAGTCATCTTCATTCAGCAACATTCCTGGCTGCTTCTCTCCTCTGACCACCAGGGCGGATTCTTGAGTTCTTTCTTCAGTTTGGTGAGCTTCCTACCTGGGAAGAAAATGCTAATCTCTCCCTGTTCTGCTTACCTTCATGAATGGTTCTCTTTGTGTGGGAATAAAACTCTGTCTTATTTGAAAGCCACGGGAGGATAAAAAAACAACTAGTCTCTCTTTCTTTTGAGGAGTTTCATCCGAAATTTCTAGTCTTCAGCAGCTTGGCTAGGGTGCTGGTCCCTGGGGCAGTTTTGGTTTTAGTCTGTCCTGTAAGGATGTTTTTAGTCTCTCTTCAGGATGTCTGGTTGTCTTGTCTCCATGTTTGATGCCTTAATAAAATGTCCAAACAGGGGAAAGCCATATAATACCTTGTTACATATAATACAATCAGTGAAATTAATTGCTAGTTAAATATTTATTATTGTAAAATAATTAGTCATAAGTGCTATTCCAAGAATGAAGATAGAATAAGAGAGACTATCATTCCTAAGGCAGAAAAAGAGGGAAAGGGGGAAATTCCCTTTTCTGTTCTTTCAGCTGCTAGCTTTCTGCCAGGATCTGCCTCAGCCAAAGCCCACAGGAATTCTGGAGCCCGGAAGCCTGAGAGAGCTGAGTTTCCCGGGATACACGGCCAGAGAGACAGAGTGGATCTGAGGCTTCTGGCCAGTTGGCCGGCCATGTCAGCTCACATCAGTCATGTCTGAACTTAGGTGGAAACCCAGAAAAGAATTAGGTTCTAATTGTTCAGCTGTTTTAAGTTCCAAGAAATTTCCCTTTCTAAGTCAGAAGAAAATGTAGATTCCTAAGTGATGCAATTTCAGCACCGAGCCTCGGCAGGCATTAGGATAATTGTTCTCCGCAGGGAGCTCACGGTGCAGCTTCTTCAACAGAAAGCCACGTGCTTTGGTACACAAAGAGTATACAATAAACTCTTGTTCCCTCTGCCTTAGTAAGACTCTCAGTGTTTCAAGCTTTCCTGGCATTTATTTAATTCATGAAAAAGTGGTTTTAAAATATAAAAGGAAGTTTTGTTCTTTTTTTTTTTTTTTTACTTTGATATCCACATTTATAAACACAACGGATATACTAAATTTTGGTTGTATTTCTATAATGCTAGAAAGGAGTTTCTAACAATATTGGAAAATGGAAAAACAAAACAGGGACTTAAATATAAGTTTTATTGTTTTAGTAGAATTTAAGTAAAATGTAGATTAAATTGTACATAATTCAAATTGTAATTACAATTTTAGCATTTCATATGTATTAACTAGGCACCAGTTTGTATTCTGTTTATCCATTCCATATTGCTCACATTGATGATATTTTTATTACTTATGTAATATTGATCTTCTTAGGGTAAAAATATTTTATCAAGCTTTATTTTCTTCAGAAAAGCCACTTTATTTTAACTTCTCCATTGAAAAATTTTATGCAAAATAATTTAGGTCATTTTAATCAGATTAAACTACATTATTTAAATCATCAGAGGACTGGATGTGAAGCTTGTTATCATTTTTCCACTCTGATTTAAAAGACTCTATTTGACATATGTCTAACCACCTTTCTTATATCTCTAGACCATTTCTTTTTTCCTACTCTCTAGGAAGAATAATTTGTTTCTGTATGGAGGTTCCTTATATACACCAGGTTTCTGTGCATTTGACCCAAAGATGTTAGTTTCTCTATCTTTTATTAAGCATGAATGTTAAAATTCAAGTCATGTAGCTGATATAACTCAAGCCCTAGTACCCTTTCACCTAAGGGAAGAGAAATCACGTTTCTTTGAACGTGGTCATTTTGTAGCTCAGTTAACCTTTACTCAAGGAAGTGAATATTGCACCCTATTTAGGCAGCTGGAGTTACAAAAACTTAACCCAGAGTTCTTATATTCATGGGGCTCATAATGAGTTGAAAAAGTAAAATATATTGTTTGAAATGTTAACTTTGGTGCCCAAAATTGCAATTATCACCTTTAATCATAAGTCATTTATATTGTGCTAATATTGCCAGCATTTTCTATCCAGCCACAGAACATTTTTTGCCTTGTAAATCAGAAACTCTACCTATTGAACAATAACTCCATTTCTGACCTATCTTCTAGGCTCTGCCAAATATCATTCTACCATTTGTTTCTATGATTTTATTCTAGGTACCTTATATGAGTGGAATTGTACAGTATTCGTCTTTTGTAACTGGTTTATTTCACTTACTATGAAGTCTTCATGTTATAACACGTTTCAGAACTTTCTCCCTTTTTAAGGTTTAATAGTAATCCATTTTATGTATATACCTCATTTTATTTATGCATTCATCAGTAGACACTTGAGTTGCTTAGACATTCGACTATTTTGAATACGAAGATAATATTGATGTGAACTTAGGTATACAAATATCTGCGCTCTTCTTTCAATTATTTTGTGGACAAATCCCGAAGTGAAATTGTCATCATCGTGTAATTCAATTTTTAATTATGTGACAAAATTCCTTAATGTTTTGTTTAACAGCTACACAAGTCTATATCCTCACCAGCCATGCACGGGGGTTCTAATTTCCCTCTGTCTTAATCACTCTTGGTATTTTCTACTTTTTAATGGTAGCAGCCTGAATATGGTGATGTATGGTGTCATGTTGTGGATTTGCTTACTTCCCTAGTGATTCATGGTGTTGAACGTGTTTTCTTGTGTTTGTGTACCTTCTTTGGTGAAATATATATTCAAGTAATTTACTCATTTTTAGTTGGGTTGTGTGTTATTGAGTTGTATTTTTAAATATTTCAAGTTAATTCTTTTAACAGAAACTATTAAGCAATATTTATATATTGAGTGTTAATTCATGGAGGTATTTTAACTAGAAATGTTATTTCTAGATGATATACAGAAATTCACTACATTCTAATTTAACTCCAGATAATGTAACTTGTCCATTATTCTTAGAGTTAAAAATAATGAAGGAATTAATTTTATAAGACAAAAGAGAATCTTAGAAATCTTGCCCTTCTAATAGACCAAGGCACCACCTCAAAACCTTACGGTGCTCATGTTTTAAATTCACTGTTTAATTGAGGTGTATGAATTATAGGTGAGAAAAAGTTACTTTTTTACATAGAGTACTTTTCAAACAATATTCCTTCAAGTTTATCATAGCAGAGTTTAGTGTTTATATGGAATGGTAACTATGTGGGAATCTGCTGGTGATCATTTAAGCATCTATTGCATTTTCGAGAAAGAGAGTAATGGGAAGAAACATTCTTCCAAATGTAGAACTTAAACCTGATGAATCTATTTTTAGTTAAATGTAAATGTTTAATGGCCTTCAAAGCTCCTTCTTATTTTATAACATCACAGTAATATATAGGTTCTTTTTTAATGATTGCCAATTGTATTTTTCATAGAATTAAATTTTTGGCTCTTTAATTATGGGGAAAACTGCAATTTATCTTTACTTGGAAAATGTGTCTCAACTGTGTTTATAGTATCTGCTCCAATAGTTTCAAGGTTCACTGCTGACAAGTTCGTTGGGAAAACTCAATTAAAAGGCTGAGCCTTAGCATCAGATTTGGACTCAACTTATTGAGGCTGAGTCCTAAAAATCTGTTATTTTAACAAACAACTTACAGGATTCTGAGATCACCTGTTACGGCTTGTGTCTAGATGTCCCCCCTAAGCTTCATAAGGTCATACGTGGGCTTTCTCAGAGGTGGCTGGATCTGGGATTGATTCATGGTGCAATGCTAGGATTAAGGGTGTTAGGTTAAGGGTGGGTGATTACTAAATCAGTTCACTGATTGGTCTGGTACTGCTCTAAGCCCAGTAGCCTAGATAGAATATAAAAGGGGGAGAAAAAAGCTGCTAAGGCCCCTTGCTTGCTTGCTTTGCTCCCTTCTTCCCACCATGAAGTGTTTCTCCTCTCTGATGCCCCTGTGCCATGCCACCCTGCCATGGAGCCAGCTAATGATGGACTGAAACCTCTAAGAATTGTAAGCCAAATAACCCTTTCTCCCTTAAACTTAGGATGTCGGGTATTTTGTCTCAACAACAAGAAAAGTAACTAAAACATAATCTGACCACAAAGAACATTTGGGGGAATAATTACTTTCCCTTCTTACAGGATAAGATTGAAATAATAAATCCTGGCCTAGTGAAATGATATGGCCAACCCTATCCATTCATCCATTGATGAGTGCCTCAGCAGCTCCATGTCTTGGCTATTATATATCGTGCTACCGTAAACATAAGTGTGCAGGTATCCCTGTAGTATTCTGACTTTAATTCCCTTGGGTATATACTAAAGAGTGTTATAACTGGTTTTGGTTTTTTTTTTTTTTTGGTGAACATCTGTACTGATTTCCATAATGTCTGTACTTTACATTCCCACCAGCAGTGTAGGAGGGTTCCTTTTTCTTTACATTGTCATCAACATTTATTGTTTTTTGTATTCTTAATGATAGCTATTCTGAATGGGGTGAGTCAGAATCTCACTGCAGTTGTGATTTAAATTTCCCAAATGGCTAAAGATTTTGAACATCTTTTCAATTCATGTACCCGGTTGTTGATTGAACTAGTTGATATTTTGGGTTTTTTTTTTTTTTGTTGTTGTTGTTCTTTATATATTCTAGATATTACTCCTCTGTTAGAAAACAGCTGGCAAAAATTTTCTCCCATTTTGTAGGCTGTCTCTTAACTCCATTAGTTGCTTCTACTGCTATGGAGAAAGTTAATTTGATGTAATCCCAATTGTTGATTCTTCTTATTTCTTGTGCTGTTGAAGTCCTATTTAAGAACTCTTTGCCTGAGCCCTTCCAGTGCTCCCCCTGTGTCTTCTTTTAACAATTTCTGAGTTTCTGGTCTTATACCTAGTCTTTGATCCGTTTTGAATTGATTTTTGTATAAGGTGAGATACAGGAACTAGTTTTAGTGTTCTGCAAGTGGATATCCACCTTTCCCAGCACTGTTTGTTAAGGAGGTTCTTTTCTCAAACATATGTCTCTTTTGCCTTTAACCGGATTGCTACATTTGCACAGGTTTGTTTTTGTGTCTGCTCTGCTGCATTGGCCTACATGCCCACTTTTGCACCAGTACTTTTCTGTTTTGTTACTATGGCTTTGTAGTATAGTTTGAAATTGGGTATTATGCTATTATATACCAAATATATTCACATTTGTGCTTATGCTGCTGTTAGTATAGTACAACAGTTAAGGTTCGGGCCCCAGAGCAGATTTCTTGGCATCAGATCTTGGCTGTATTACTAATAGACTCTACTGAGCAAATTTTCTGTATTTTCAGGGCCTTCATCTTCTTGTTTGTTAAGTGGCTATACTGACAATGCTTATATCACACAGAACTGTGGTAAAATTAGAAATTCATATAAATAATTTAAATAGTGCTAAGAGTGTATATAAATCAAGCTAAATATTAACTACATTGACATGAATGACAGCATAACATATTCACGTATTCATGGGTCACAATTGCCTTTGTATTTGAACATTATGCCTAAGAAGTTATAAGTAACACAATATAATTAGGGGTGGGATGAAAATTACTCTGGCCATGGTTAGTACTTGAAATGCCAAAACACACAAACCAAGAAGTGAAATAGTATTTCCGAAAGATGTGGGATGAAATAAAAGGAAATTTGTTTTCTGAATAACATTTCCTTTTGACATTAATAGACATCATCTTAGGTACTAAAAGTAACTGATCTAGAAACAATCTCCCTTTCCCTCAGTGGATTTACATATAACATTTCCAATTGAGTTGAATGTTTCTTGGGCTCTTGCCTTTTTAATTTTCCTGTATGGTGTCCTGCAGATTCATTCAGAGGGAAAGAGACATTGGTGATTAAATTAAAAATAGAACTTGAATCACTTGAGCCCATGTTCCAATGTGTCTGAAAAACAATATGAACATGAACTTTAGAAAACGCTCTTCCAGCTGCTTCCATTGCCTCTTGTGTTTAAATTCTGAAAACTTTCCTATGCTTTGAGATAAAATAGTTTGTCGTGATCCTTTAAATTTGCTTTAATGTAATGGCCACTTCTGTTATTAGTATTTAGTAATTCTGTCACTTGTTATTTGACAGTTCTTGTAATCGACTTATAATATGTATTCTTTTTCTTCCACTCTTATTTTTTGTTGTGTTTTCCTCCTTTAAAGATTGTTTTAATCATACTGAAAAATAGAAACCCGAATAGGTTGCCTCTGAGTTTTAATTCTGATGTTTCCCTGGATATAGTAGGTGTCAAATTTTAAGCCTTTAAATAATGATTTCTAAAACATCACCATGTTTAAAAGCTCTATGGAATGACCATCGAAACTCTGACTTCTAACCCAAGACTCTGGTTTAATCTGAGTTGATTATCCCTGGATACCTGAATTTAAATAAAGTCCAGACAATATGTATGGTTGTGGGTCTCGGAGTGTTACTTAGAGAAATTGAAACATCAAACTGAATCCCATATTAGAAAACCATTTATTATTTTCTAATCATACAGGGAGAGTTTCTGAAGCTTGCTCTGGGGATAGGTTCCCTTTCTATTTTAAGACAGTTCTGATTTAGGTCTCTGGCCTGGGCTGTGGCATGGGGCCGTTCGGAGAACAACCTCTTTGTGGCTCTAACCTTGACTTTTATCTGTTGAGTAACCCTTGGGAAAGCCTCATAGGTCCTCTGAGTTTTGCTTCTTCTATAAATAACAGTATGAATGACTGTCAGAGGCTGTTGGATGGATTAAGAGAAACAAGAGTTGTCTGAAAAGATGTTGCCATACTGCCTGGTATATCTTGAAAAATCAATATATGTTAGTTCTTTTCCCATCTATCTATGACATTTCTGCCACTTATATGTCTTGAGTCCTCATGACCTCCGCCTCTGCAATATTTACTTGCACTTAAGTCACTGCCTTGCTTGCTCTTTGCTCAGTGTGATCTTGGCTGTTAGGTTCTGAATCCTTCCTTCGTCTTGCCCTTATAGTCCAAATGAATAAACAGGTTTGAGATCACTGTGCTATTTTCATTGACTCAAGATCTGAATTTAATAATTTGATGCTATTCGTGTGTGTCAAACAAAATCTTGAAGTGCATTATAATTCTAAAGAGATCAGGGTAATAAAAGTACTATTTGCTAAGAATCAGTCCATTATCCTGTGAAGTGTATTCTATATTTTTAAGCAGTTTTCTTAGCAAATAGACTTTCTTTCTCTGTGGAATTAAAATATAAATTAACATATAAATTTATCCTTCTCTTAGTGAAAATTTAACAAGAGTATTCCACGCATAAAGTGAAGGACAACTGTTAGTTACAATTACAAATCATTCTAGTTCTCCTAAAGTTCAAATTACTACTAATACAAAATAATAACTGAAACATTTATAGTCCCTTGCCCTCTAATTGTTAAGAATCCAAATAGAACTTACTTTCAAGGAATACTTTTGATTGGAGAAGCTAGTTCATTAGTTTGAACAGAAGGTTTACATTTCAAAATTTTTCGTGTCATTGACAGCTCTTATCAAAAGTCATTCTAGATATGCTACATTGATTTCAAGATTTTAAAATATAGGCATATATTTTGGGAAATGCTAAAAAAGGATTGCATGGCGCTGTCCTTTGTGCTCAAAAGCCACACATTTTATTTAATTAAACAATCACAATTTATTGGGCCCTGGAGGATTTGATGTCTTAAATATCATAAATAGATGTATTTGGGATGCTTGTTGATTCTAAGGTCATATTTATCTATATCCCCATGCACTTTTGTATAGTTGATGATTAAATAAGCAATTTCTGTTTAAATAAGCAATTTCTTATTTTGACACTGATATTTTATTTACTCAGCTAAGCAAATGTAGCATGTTCATTATGTGTCAAGAAGTATAATAAGTTCTACAAGGAATGCAAAGAGAAAAGTAAGTATATTATGACAGCAGCACTCTCATGTGCTGTTTGTGGGCAATGTAAATGTAAACATAAGGAAATCAATAAGTAAGATAGAGAAACAATAAAACTTGAAAGCAAATATCTGTAGAGGAAGAGATTATAGGCAGAGTTTTCCTTTCTATATTACATATTTTTAAAACTTCTAATATTTTTATCATGTATATTTCTATTTTATAACATGAAAATATTATAAAATTTTCATGTTATAAAATATTTAGGTTGTATATTTCTATTTTATTTTTTTCACGTATCATGTTCCCAGCTGTCTTAGTTACTTTTCTCTTGTTGCTGAAAGAAAATACCTAAAACCCAAAGTTTAGGGAGGAAAGGTTCATTCACCTCACAGTTTGTACAGGTTTCAGTCAATAATCGGCTGGATCCTAGGCAGGTGGCATGGCAGACAGCAGAAGGCAGCAAGATAAGCAAGGGAAGGACAAGCCTCTTTCTGTCCCTTATATCTTATCCAGGCTCCCCATCCTTAGGGTGGGTAGCACTCCCACCCTTAATCCTAGCACCCTTAATCCTAGCATCATATCCTTGATTCCAGCAGAACTATGCCAAACATATCAGTGTAGTAATCACACAGTCTAGATCCAGTCCCACCTATGACTGAATGAGGCTTTGGGTGGGGGGCATCTAGACTCAAAGCATAACACCGGCCTACAATCTAATGTGGGAAGAAGAAACACAGAACAGGTTTCTCAGAGCTAAGTCACTTGGTCAAACCAATGCTTACCACAGGTTGTGGGACCAGGTGGCATACTCCCATTCTTAGACCACATTACTTAGACTTTTTGGACATTTTCTTTACTTTTTTTTTGGTGCTGGGGATCGAACTCAGGACCTTGTGCTTGCTAGGCAAGTGCTCTAACCACTGAGCTAAATCCTCAGCCGTACTTAGACTTTTTGAAAGTGCATATCCTTCCTGGCTTCTTGGGTAACAGGGAACTCCTGATTATTTAACATCTTAGTGGTAACTAGTAGTAACAACCATCAAAACTTATTGGTAGATTTTTATAGCCATTAATCAGAGTGAAGCTAAACTAGAAAAGACAAGATTGGTGGCTACATACATTTTAAATTATTAATGTATTGCTACATATAAGTTAGTAATTATACACATGCAGCATTTATCTTTAGACGGACATTACTTTTCAAAATGTTTTAAATGTTTGTGCAATTTTTAAAAGTGATTATTTTATTTTTTACTTAACATAATGAGTTTGAACCATCAGTGCTTCAGGAAAGAAAAATTACAGTGATGAACTTTCAAAGATGGCAGGTGGCACGTCTCTTGTTTTAGTGCATTAAAATATATAATTTTTCCTTTATCAACAATGTTACAGATCATTTAACTGTCAAAGAACTAAAATCTATCCAAATATCATGCTTCATCTTCAATTTGATTGAATGGAAATGAAAGCGATGGTTGTGTTTATTTGGAAGGACTGCATTTACTCTTATTTTAAATAATTTTACAGGAAAGCTGCAAATTTAACCTGTCGAGAAATGATAGTGAAATCTCCTTTTTTTTGGAGCTGAATTTCTATGTCGACTAAATTTCTCCCACTTCTACATATTTCCCATATTTCTCTATCACAGTTAATTTGAAAAATTCAGACGCTGCCTTTCCTTGCTCCATCACCTGTAAAGTCTCCATCATTTTTTTTCTGTTTTATCTGCTGCTTGGCGTTCCCAGTCAGCTGGGAAACTGATGTTTCCGTAACCATAAGTGATCTAGTAATTTTTCCGTTTCCCTAAGCAGGTGGGAGGAAGCTGTTTCTGTTGTAAATGGTGGCTGTAATAAATAATAGGATTTATTTAACTAAATCCTCTTTATATCCTGCAGAGTAAAGCAGAACTATTTTTAATGGTAGGAAATAAGGAGGTAATTTTGTTGGCAGAGTCTTGATTTTATTACTTTACTTTCTTTAGATTCTTTGAGCATGTCTAGCTACAAAATAACCTTTTTGGTTAAGAGCTCCAAAAACTCAGCCTGTCATCTTGGCAGGGCAACTCCGTGGTTTGGGATGAACATGACTGCTGCTTAAGATCTATAGGAGCAGAAGGCCCAGCGTGGAAAGTGCTTCTAACATGGAAGTCGGCTCTGTTTTAAGTGGTTACAGAGATGTCTACAAGGACTTCAGGGTGGTCAGTAGCCAATTTCAGCTTTCCCCCGGGGGGTCCTTCGGAAGGCACCTATCACACGGTTTCTTTACTCTGTCTCCTCCACAGGGGTTTTTGTTCTGATGCATTTAAGGAAATGCACATCAAAGCACACAACTACACAAGAGCACAATTGCACATGCTTGTGTATGTGTGTATTGTAGACACAAACACACATACAGACACACGCACGCGTGCCCACGCACACTCCTCTACCCTCCTGTCATCCTTCAAAGCATCGAAGTCCTGAACATTTTTCCTAGCTGATGGATGGATGCTCTTGCCTACTAAGCTTACCTTGACTTCGTAGCTTTTGGGAGAAAATGTGAATGAGCTAACATTTATCGAGGAAGTATACACTGAACACTTTGTCAGGCTGTTCACATTCTTAAATTTACCTCATTAAATGAGCCTATTTGGTAGCTAATATTGTCCCCATTATCTTAGTAAAGTAATCGAGACTACTAGAGTTTTAGCAACCTGTTCAATTCCATAAAAGAACTGATATCCCGACTTCTGAGCTTTCTAGTTCCAAAATTTGCACTTTCTTTTTCCATGACACTGCTACTCATGATATTATATTTCATACATACAGCAGAATTTATGATTGAAATACCAAGATAAAGATACTAGTAAAAATTTGAAGTGTTCTTAAAGAGTGGTGGCATTTTTCGTTATACTTTATTTTCAGAAATGAAGATGTGCATCTTTTGTTCAGAAAAAGCACAGAAAGCACTCAGTGATGTTTGCATTGAATGAACCAACAGTAATCACAGTAACTTTAACAGGCAGAGATTCTCGTGTTCTTTTTTTGTCAAGGAGATGGATGTTCAGGAAGAGCATTTGGTTTGTCCAGTACCATGTAGTTTAAAGATAACAGTGAATTTGGCACATTAGTGAATCCTTTCTCCGTGAACGTCTGGAGAGAGCGCCTCACAGACCTCGCGTGGTTTCAGAGGTCCGAGACTTAGAACAACGTGCTTGGGTCCAGTCAGCGTTTCAATATCTAGCTTATTGTTTGTTCCAATTCTATTTGCAGTCTTTACAGTTAACTATTTTTAAATGTAATATAAATTAATGTTGCAAATGATAGATTTTAATTTTGGCAAGTGATGGATTTCTGCATCTTATATAGTATTTCTGTTTCCAAAAATCTCATTGTAGAATTGTTTTTGTCTATTTGTTGTTAAATTGAAAAATGGTTTTGAGGTACATTTAAAACTACTAACTGAAATATTTTATAGTATTCATTATTTCTGTGATAATGACATTTTCTATATAATGATAAATACAGTGAGGTGTATCTGACTACGTGATACAGAGAATTATGCAAATGTTTAGACTGGCTCTAGACTTTTGTATAAGTTTCCGGTGAATACCCAGAGGAACAGAGGAACACAGAGCTCTGTGGTAACCGTGCTGTCTTACCAATTCTTTCTAGCTTCCCCATTGCATCGTTTTGTGATGTGTTTAGATTAACTGCCCTGCGTCTCAGCAGACATCGGTAGACAAGTGGTTCCTCAGCACATATGGACTTTCCAGTTTGTGTTTTTAGCTTCTATTACTTGATAAGCACAACAGGAGATGCAAGTAATATATGAGGAACAACTGAGAAGAGATATGTATGTTTTATTTTTTAAAAAATGTTAGCCACCTACCTTAATCTTTTCAGTTTGTCAAGACTCTTCTTCTTGTTCTTCTTCTTCCTTCTTCTTCTTCTTCATCTTCTTCTTCTTCTTTCTTCTTCTTCTTCTTCTGATATGTGACTATGTGACTAACTGTAGGAAGGAAAGTATAAGTCTTTAGTAATTGACATCTCGGTTATTAGTGATTAACTGACACCCAGCTGAGAGCCAAGATATATTATGGACTCAGAGACTGTAAAGGAGCAAGGGGAAGCGATTAGAAATGGGAGTAATTAGAGGAAAAGGGATGGTTAGGAAGAAGGTAGTCCTTTCAATTTCACTTCATTATGAATGTTTTCAATGTGATACGCTTGATCTCCCCAGTGGTACTGTGAACTTGAACTTATTTTACTGTTTCGCATTTATGAAAAAAATTCACTGGGATGGACTTCTAGCTGGATAAAGCCAATGCTCAGGTAATTAAGATGTTCAAAAGGTTCATCAGATGGAAGATGGACGGTGATGCCCGTCTCTGTTCTCAAACCTTGAAGGACATCTGTGTTAATAATGCTCTGGAGTTTAACTCTTGTATTTCTTTGCTTCAGAAGAATCCCTCTTCAAATTTGCAAACTTGAGTACAACATGGCAAAGTGTTGAGGGTAAATTATTAGTCCTTACATGTAGCACAAGTTTCATCTTTACTGCCCTATATTTTTATTTTTTTGATGCCGGGGACCAAACTCAGGGCCTTGTGCTCACAAGGCAAGCACTCTAACCACTGAGCTAAATCCCCAGTCCCTACTGCCCTTTATTTTTAGTATTTTATTGGTGGGAAAATGGAGGTGATCATCCATGTGAAGAAGTAAAGGCAGCTGGTATGTTGTTAAAATGATCATGAAGGATTCTAGGTTTTCTGCACAAGAAGAAGTTTTCTTAAAGCGAATCAAGTCCTCATTGGTAATATTTGTAGCCCAGCTTCACACTTTTACCCAGATAATAGGTTCTACTGTAGTCAATATTAAAGAAAAATGTTTCAAGCTACACCTCAACATAGAAAATATATCCGTGGTGCTACTGAATAAGTTTATCTTCTTGGCTCTCATTGTAATGTAAAAGTCAGATATTTAAAGAAATATAAATATAAAACATGTTGTTAGTATGGAAGCAGAAAAAGAAAATGAAGGGAAGTTACAGAGAGTGTGAACCAAACCTTCTTTTTCTAAAAATATTTTAAATTTTTTACCAAGAACATGTATTGGTACATTGTATATATATATTGATCACATTCATCATGGTTATTTTGTACCTTTACATGATGTATCTTGGCTCCCCCCTTCCCCACCCCTCTCCTCTGTTCCCTCCATCCCTATTTACAGCAGGTTTATGTTTTTTTCCTTTATATTTTTCTATTTTTCCCTTTCCCCTTTTTTTTTCTTTTTACCCTTCCTTCTTCCCCCCCCCTTTCTAGTTCTCCTCTTTTTTCAATATTATCTTTCTTTTATATAATATCTCTTACACCTCTTTGTCCTTATTTCAAACTGTCTGGTCAAATACATAAAAACAATAGTTTATGCCAGAGAATAAACAGAAAGCAACTGATAAGGGTTTAACCGGGAGAGGCGAAGCATAAATTCAATGTACATTTTATGTACATTTGGATGTAAACATTAAAAATATGAATTTTGATAGCTTGTTAGCTTTCTACATTTGTAAGTGTTCTCCCCTGTTGTAAAAACATCTACTCAGGCCAAATTCAGTCATGACTTTTCAGCTACTTGGACGGAGGAGGTAACTGGTAAGCAGATAATAATGAATAAACATGGAAATACTACCTCCAATCACTTAAGATTTATTTTTGTTGTTTTATTTAGGTAGCATAGTTCGTTAGTCACACTATACAAGCTCGCTAAGCATTTTTAATGTTTTAGTGAATAAAATAAAAAAGGACATTGGTCCAAAAAAAAAAAAAAGCTACTCTTTCTTCATTGAACTAAATGAAGTAAATCACATTATGAAGAATCCATTTTGTATTTAAACTTTACTCATTGGTAGTTTTTAATCTACCTCATATTTATATTTTATTACTTTATTATTTGGCAAAGACAAGGGAGGAGAATGATCAATAGTATAAATGGGATTGCAAATTGTTCATGGCTTTATTTAATTGTCAGTATTTTTCCATAGGTAGCACTGTAAAGCATGATTTAGTGTAATTACATAAATTTTGTGTAATTCCGCCTGTGTATGTACGTTCAGTGTCTTCAGGTGGTGATTATTTAATTTTCTTAAGTATGTGATTTTTGTTCCTTTCCTTTTGGATGCATTGTAATGCTTATGCAGAAGTTAAATTCAAAACATGAATGTTATTTTAAGTTGTCAATTTGGGTTCCTTAGTAATAAGCATAACTCAGACTTTAAAATAAAGAACTAAAACAACTTACTAAATAGAGATCAGGAGTTTTTGTGAATGTTAGTCATCATCATATTTATTTTTCATAAACAGATATTTGGATATTCAATTAGATGCCAGTGGTATATTGGAACCTGTGAACTAAACAAGAAGCTATTTTTATTTAGTGTGCTATTTTGGGGACAGACTATACAGAGGACGGTATTCTGAATTGAAATTTTTATTATAAAGTTCTTGTCTATGACCTTCCATGATGTACATTGCTTGAAACCCCACTGAGACTTCACACTGAATGAGACCTTTAAATGTAACTTACTGAGCTCTGAGGCCTTCTATATCATTTCCCCCTTTAGACTTAATGTCATTAAGCACACAGAGCCAATAGACTTATATTTCTCAAGTAGCTCTACTTTCTTGACAGTATCGATAGCTACAGAGACTTCTTGTAGATACCAAAATAAATTAACTATCACATATAAAATATTCCTAACAATTTACATTCCCCACAATTAAGTTCTCTAGTTTATAAAATGTACAATAATGCCTTTACACTTACAGAACGTGACCTATAATGACCACATTCACGTAAGGATGCAGAAAGAAGATATATAAGTTAGTTATGTTTGAAATGTGGAGTTCATTTATTATTGTTAATCTCATAAGTGAACTAAGCCCAGTAGTGATATTTACATATGAGGATAATGAAGATGTATTGAAAAATAGTCTTCATTAATATATCACTTTTCTGAGGCTCACAAATAATGTTACCAAAGAATAAATTAAATGTTAGAAAGATTTCATTTAATTTCCTGCTTAAATTTAAAATAAAATTACAATAATTAATACGATGGTAAAGAATGTGCCCCAAAATAGAACATTATACTAGAAAAATTTTCAAACTAAAATCTCATTTGTGCTTGGTACTTTTACAAATATCAATCAATATTTTTCTTCAATTATATTGACAATATAAACTTCTATTGACTCTTACCTTATAAATATATTATAAAGTTTTATTGTAACATATTAAGTAATATGTTTGATATGTTATGAAACTGAAAGTGAAATTCACTGATAAACTATAATTTTTGTATTAGACAATCTTGTAAAGAAATAACTATTTCTATGTCTTGTTTTGTGGCTTTAGATACTAGATAATGGGAGGTTAGATTTCAAACATTTTAGAAAAGGTAGAGCTATTAATATATACAATGAGATTTTGGGAAAAAAGTTTCTTTAATACTTAATGGTTTGCAGAACTCCAAGAATGATTGTACAATATTTCAATAAAGAAGAAAATATGAATATGGTGAAATAATTCAGTATAAGTTCAAGAACACTTGACTTGGGGCTTAAGCAGGCAAAAATGATGAGAGAGTAAACACATGAGAGTAGTTCAAAACTCAAATAGTAGAATCCTGAAGGCCAAGGTGTAAGATGAACCAACTGAAGACAATGGAAGGATTTACAATGGAAGGATTTGTTTTTTTTTTTTTTTTTTTTTTTTGTGGTGCCGGGGATCGAACTCAGGCCCTTGTGCTTGCAAGGCAAGCACTCTAATCACTGAGCTAAATCCCCAGCCCCTGGAAAGATTTTAATATTAAATTTTACATTGATATATGACTTAGGAGCAGTTACACAGAATTAAGGATAACTCAGTAAAAAAATATAATTCTTTGCTTCAACTTTTGCTGCCTTTGTCTGATATCAGAAAAAAATATATTTAGGAGAAACCCTACTGGGGATCTTTCCAGAAGAGTTAAAATCGTCATACCACAGAGATATATGCACGACCATGTTTATAGCAGCACAGTTTGTAATAGCTAAATCTTGGAAACAACCCAAATGCCCAACGACCAATGAATGATGTGGCTTTTCTACACAATGGAATACTACACTGCCATAAAGAAGGATATTTGTATGTAAATGGATGTTCCTTGAGAATATACTACTAAGCGAAATAAATCAGACACTCATGACCACACATCAAATTGTTTCTCTAATATGAGAAACCATAACTGTAAATAAGGACAAAGTAGTGTAACGGATATCATATAAAAGGAAGATAATATACAAAGGAGAGGAGTACCAGAAAGAGGGAAGGGGGAAAAGCAGGA